>JAKTPY010000031.1:28354-148691 GCA_030556385.1 Nakaseomyces kungkrabaensis | reverse complement strand
ACAGAGGTGTGTACATTCCAATTCCACAATTTTTTCATTGTCAGACTTAGCGGCTATCAATTCATCACATAAGGTACAACTATTGGTCACAAATGACAATTGGGAGTGTTTTATATTAATTACAGACAGATATCTTCCAGATCTAGCAACAGATATCGTACTGTCTACTGAAATCAATAATTGTCAAAAAAATAAGAGATACTACTATAAGAGTGAGAGTAAAAAAGAATTTTATTGAATGAATAGTTTATTTCGAGTTAACAAGAAACCAAGTTTAGAGAAGTAAGAGTGGAAAAAATACGTATACCAAAATACTGGTTTTGAAAAGGGAAGAACAGGAACATAGAAAAAATACGAAGATAAACGGGGGGAAAATTGGATGTGCTGAAAATATAACTGTATGGAATTACACATTTTGACATGACAGCGGTTTATAATAATAGTAGTAACAAAAATATGGAAGTTCCGACTACTAGTAGCCCAGCATCTGGTGTTACAGTTGTGACATCTCAACTGCATGACATTGAAGAAGAAAGAGAAGATAATGAAACCACTGTGATTCACCACGCTAATTACCATATACCTGAACCCAAGGAAGAAAGTAATGAAATGGATACTCAACAAATTTTAAATGATCACCAACAACAATTAGAGGAAGAAAAGAATGAAATAAAAGATAACGATAATAATCTAGTGCTGGATCTCAGAGAGGAAATTGATGGAGAAATGCCTGAGGTTTCTTTGGGTAGTACAGATGATATTTTGGTTGCCGACGAAAGCACAACTGATGTAAATGTATTAACGAATAGTTTTGATGAGTTATCACTACTACCGCCATTGCCCAACAATGATCTCTCATTTGATGTAATTAGATCCCAACAGATAGAGAATTTTGAAACGGCTACCTCAATACAGGAAATCGAGCAGCAGATGGCCCAAGATGCAAATACCGGTTTTAATCCACTTGAAGATATTCTTACAGTAAGTCCTGAGGTATTGCAGGGCTTGCAGTCACCACAGTCACCTGTACGGTCTACTACTTCACGTCATAGATCATCGTCGTTCAGGTCATCTACGCCTTTATCACCTATAGCTGCTCCTAGCGCCCTGAGGGATATGAAGCATAATAAAATGGCCCTTGAAGAAATGATTTCAAATAGTGACGATATGACGGTGCTTTCCAATGTAATGGATTACACCTTAGACAAAAACCAGGATAATTCAACTAGCGACATGCAATTCACAATGGGTGAACAGAACACATCATTTGATCTATCTAAGGCGTTAGAAATACCAAATTCCACTTCATCGTTGGCTAAAACCTCTTCTCCAAAGCTGAATAATGATTCTGCAACTAGTGTACCGCCATCTCCAAAAATTGCTAGCCCAAAGGTGTCTCTAAAAAATAAATTCTCTAACTCCTTGCTTACGCAAAATTATGAGCAAAGTACTACAAACTCTTTGAATAATTTTATACCCACACAAACAAAACCACATCCCGAGCTAATGCCAGTTAGTCGGATAGCCACCAAAAATTCAACATCTTCAAATCATTCAAGTGCAGCGGCAATCAATCCAGGAAGGTCATCAATATCTAGTAGATCTATTTTAGATGTTAGACCTAGAAGAAGCACATCAATTTCAAATTCGGTGAATACTGTAACAGTTGATAACGATTCTGAGAACACCATTCAAAAGGTGATAGGTGAGAGAAAGTCATCATTAAAAAGATATCAAAACCAGAAAACAACCTCTAACACTGATGCTACAAATATTTCAAAACTGGAAGCTCAACTGTACAATTTGCCAGCTGTTAATACAAGTTCAAATATTGTGTCAAGATCAGCTTCCGTAACTTCTGGTTCTAGAAACAGGTCTTTATCTCAAAATATTAAACCAAATAAAACCGAATTCCCACCTTTAGGCTTAGCTGTTACCACTAGTAATGGTACACCAATTGAGCCAAAATCTATGAAAAAACCTCCCTTCTTAAGAAGAGCATCTAGCGCTATCTTAAGAAAGGCGTCATTAAAGGGTAACGATAGTACATCTTCATTGCCACAAACTCCAATTTCACCAACAGTTCCTTTACCTACACCAATCTCAGCTCTTGATAAAAAACCATATATCCGTTCTGCCTTGGGCAGACAATTGAGCAGTACTAGTTTAATGACAGATGTTAATAGCGAGGTACCAACTGCAAACCGGAATGTTTCAACCCCGATAATGCGGACATCATCTTTCAGTCACCGCATGAAACGAGGATTAACACGAATTATGAGCTCCAATGGATCAAGTAATAAGCTTTCCTCAAAACTTTCGATGGATAATCTTTCTTCGTACCGTAGCCAAGATTCAACAAGACAGGTTCATCCTCATGTTGATAATCAAAATCTCGACCTTGGCAATTCCAGACAAAATAGTAATGGCCAAATTTCGGATAATTCGGTATTATACATGGGTTCCGAGTTCAGAAATATCGATGATAATTCAAGACACTCTGTTAGGGAACATAATCACAACGACTACTTTAGTTTCATGAAACCTAGTGGAAACGATTCAAACTACAATACCATATCTGTAAATATGGATGTCTGGAAATCCAATGTTCCAGTTATTAATGTTACAGATCATAATTCACTGCAAATGAACCTAAGAGTAAACAAGCTCGATACGCAGTGCTCTAAAGTGTTCTGTCTCGAGACTGCCAGTTCACCTAAGGCGTTCAGTGATAACAGCACACCCGTATCGAATTCTTCAGGAGGTAAAAGCAAGAATCAGGGTTCTGAAGATAGTCAGTCATCAAATGAAAATATCCAGACAATGGAAATAAAAGATTATGTAAGGTTTTTAAATCAGCAACGTCTGGTGGAGGATAGTACATTTGAGAAATTAGAGAAGCAATTTTTAGAAAGTGGTTGGTGTTCAAAAAGTGATTTGGAAAGTATACGACAAAAGAGACAGACTGTTAACAAAAAGTGGGATGATGTGATAAATTTCTATCAAAGCAAGTTACTTTAACAAACCAGGTAGATAAAGAAGCTAAAAAGTTAAAAATGTCTACAATAAAAAATAAAAATACGACTTTAAGAACTGCACAGATCATTTTCCAGAACTCCTAAAAATTGATAATTATTGGAGCGGGTCCAAACGTTGCTTATTTCCTTTTCTTTTCGAGATTTAATTTTTGCCATATGGTGACGTAATGCTATCGTTTCTTTTTCCTTTGCTTCTAACGTTTTAAATATTCAAGAAAAAAACTCATCTAGTAATTTTATCATATATAAAATATATTTATAGACAAAAAAATATGATATTATTTCGCTCAATTAGTTTTTCATTTTTTTTTAGCTGTCAGCCAACAATTGGATAAAAAGAAGAAACACAGCCATTTATATTACTATGTCCAATAACTCACAAATCTTGACAATTATGGTTTTAGAGGATTTACAAGAGAGACATTTTCTGATTAAATATTGTTGATAAGCCCTAACTTAGCTCCTCGTAAATTATTACCTATTTAATTTTTATTTTTTTTCATTTTTTTTTTTTTGGGTGAAATTAGTTCTCAAATAAGAACAAAGCATTTTCTTCGAGTACTAGAACAGTTATTAATTCAACTTTAATTTATTCAGTGTTTTTGGAATTGAAAAAAACTATAATGACAATAGACCACAACATATGTTTTGTCCTCAATCATGAAAAAAAGCAACAATTCCAGTTGGAGTTATCTTGGAATGATTCAAATTCCAAGTTTGTTTGTTTTATGATTTATTCATGAGTAGATAGAACACACTCTTACTTAATACAACCCTTCTCCTACTCTCTAAATTTTTAATGATGAAATAGGTAGCCAAGCATCGTCCATTGGGCGGTGTCAGATTATTAAATGATCGATAATTTACAGATTATACCTTATCAGAACCGCTACACTGACATTTATAAAAAATGAAAAAGTCTTTTCAGCTAGATTCTTTTTTTATAATAAATTTTGAGAGTAGGACTTGAACTATATATTGTAAACTTTAATATCTAGTATCCCATAAGTTACGGTTATATATGATATTCGTAGTTATACGCCCCATCATCACATTATACACTTGTTTTTTATTTTATCTCGGATTTAGCTCATCGCGAATTTCGTGAAAGAGTTCGATCCAAATTAAAAAAAAGAAGCAAACCTTAAACAACATCAAATATAGCAAACCTAATGATCTACCATCTTGAAAGAGGACAATATCCATTATTTTTTCTTTCTAAACTAAAAAACCTATAGCACCAATCTTATTTTCTGATCTTTTCCCGGCATTTTGATATACTGTAATAACTATTTTATTTTTATACAAAACAATTTCAAGCATTTTAATTGACTCCAAAGAACACGTCCACAGAAAACTGATAGACAACCGATATGCAAACAATTGATCTCGCATCCTATGTTGAAGACATAGACGATGATCACCCAAGAAAGAAGCTAAAACTTAGAGCAATAAATTACAATGATTTCAAACCTGGAAGTATAATAAAAATGAAGCTTCAAAACTTTGTGACCTATAATTACACCGAATTTCAATTATCACCTTCATTGAACATGATCATTGGTCCGAACGGATCAGGTAAATCAACATTTGTATGTGCTGTCTGCCTCGGGCTGGCCGGTAAACCAGAATTTATTGGTAGAAGTAAACAAGTTGAGGACTTTATTAAAAATGGATGTGATTCTTCAACAATCGAAATTTATTTAAAGGATGATCCTCGAATCGACCTTGAATTTTTAGGTTCAGGCCATTACAAAATACGAAGTGGGTCCGGTTATGATGGTCTATTAAAAGTTACGAGAGTTTTGGAAAAACGTGTCAAAGTTGGTAAGACTACTGAGAAAAGGAAAAAACAGGAATACACAGTAAACGACCTACCTGTTTCAGAGACAAATATACGTAACCTTATTGCTAAGTTCAGCATTCAACTAGATAATCTATGTCAGTTTTTATCACAAGAAAGAGTTGAAGAGTTCGCAAAACTGAAGCCGGAGAAATTGCTAGAAGAAACAATCAGATCAATTGATTCCTCGCTATTAGATCTTTTGGAGGAATTGAAACAGCTGCAGGTCAGCGAGATAGATCTGACCAAAGAAATTCAAAGTAACACAGAAAATTTGAAAAAACTAAAAAATGAGGAGCAAACTTATCAGAGGGAGGTTAAATTAATTAACGAATATCAAAAAACTTTGGATGAATTAGAGGTACATCGGAAACTACTACCATATTTGAAAATTCAAGATCATAGAGAAAAGCTAACTTCGTATAAAGAGAAAGTTGAAGAAGCTCGAAGACTATACCAAAAATTCCAACAAGAGAGACAACCATATAATGAAATACTTTCTACAATACAACAGGAAGAATCCAATCTTGAAGATCAAATCCGGAGTATAGAAAATGAAAGGTCGAAAAAGGCAAGAAAAATTCAGGTAGCAAATAGCGAGTTAAACGCTATTCGTGAGGATATTGAAAAGCGTAAACTACAGATTGATTATTATGCTAGTAGATCTGAAAAACTCCGAGAACAAATCAATTTGAAGAATGAAGAAATTAGACAAATCGAGGAACGAATTAATACTATAGAAGTACCTGATTCCGAGATAATAGAAGAATTGGACCAGAAACGTACAAAATTAATTGAAACCGAAAGTTCGCTCAACTCCCAAATTGATGATATCGATACGCAACTTTCTTCATTTAATCACAACTCGAACTTGATTCAAAGAAAAATATCGGATAAAAAACACTCAATGAATAGTACTGACAATATACATTTGTTGGATTATTTAAACGATAGGGATTTGAAGAAAGCTGTATTACATGTACGTAAGGACCCTGAAGCTAAAAAGTTGGTACTTGAACCTCCGGTATTGACAGTTTCAGCTGTTCATAAAGAATTTGCTCCCTATCTTGCTCAATGTATTGATTATAATACCAGCAAGGCATTTACTTTACGAAATGATAAAGCCTACGATATCGTTGGTAAAGAGCTACTTAAGAAATTTACTGCTAATACTAGACAATTGACAGGAAGGGTCAACAGACAACCGAAATCGAAGGAAGAATTGCGAAAACTTGGTTTTGAGGGATATCTATCGGATTTCATCTCAGGTGATAAAGATGTCATACAGATGCTATGTGAGTTTCAAGGTATCGATCAAATCCCAGTCTCAAGAAAGAAACTATCTGCACAGCAGCTAGAAGCCTTAACTACATCCTATTCTGGAAATCAACCCACTTTTAGAAAAATCATTCATGGTGACAGAATGCTGAATATTAGATACTCCTCTGCTACAAATCAATTATATTCAGTTGAAGTTGTAATTAAGCCAACAAACCTATACCAGGGCTATATCATCAGCCCTGATGAAAAACAGATAATTCAAAATGATATTAAGGATCTTTCTCTTCAGTTAGAGAATATTCGAAGTGATATGAACAAAGTTTCAGATCAAAAGGCTCAGTTGAAACTGAAACTAAACGAACTTGCAACTGAAATGCACGAAGTGAACAAAAAAAATCAGCAAGTCAATAACGTAAAAAGGCAAAAATCTAGACTGGAAGAAACACTACGTCTTGAGATCGATCGATTGGAAGAACTTAAAAGAGATATCAAGAAGGATACTGCGCCAAAAATAGAGCAGGTAAAAAATAAGCTAACTAAAACACTTGCATCTGAGGTTAAAAATACAAGGAATTTGATTAAGTTGTCAAGGGAATTACAATTATCACAATCCGAACTGTTGAAATTGAAAATGCTTTATTTCGAACTACAGAATAAAAAGACAATATTAAGTAGTATCATACAGTCATTTGAGGAAAGAAAGCAGACGCTGAGAAACAGTTATGATGAACTGAAAACTACATATAAAAATTTAAGGGATACTGAAGAATATAAACAATGGAGAGCTGAAATCGAGAAATACGACAAGCATACCAAGGATGCACTAAATGACATTGCCGAACAATATAAAGAACAGGGGAATTTTAATTTGGATTACGTGGAGGAGTTAGTGGGTCGTTTAGAGTCAAAAATACAATTATCAAATCATGACAGGTCCGCTGTAGCACTGCTTGAACAAGTTAAGAAACAAATCGAAGAATTAGAGGAATCCCTACCTCTTCAAAATAATAAATGTTCTGCTATCCGAAAAGAAATAGTAGAAAAACAAAAGGTTTTAGAACCTAGGCTTGAAGAAATAATTAGAGGGATAGGCAAGAAATTTTCTGAGTTATTTAGAGATGTAGGTACGGCCGGTGGTGTCGCATTAAACAAGAAATCAAAGTTATTTAGTGATTGGAAATTAGAGATTATGGTCCAATTTAGAAATGAAGGTAAACTTACCGGGTTAGATAGTCATACACAATCAGGAGGTGAGAGAGCTGTTTCAACTGTTCTTTATATGATTGCCTTACAAAAATTTACCCAAGCTCCATTCCGTGTTGTGGACGAAATAAACCAAGGTATGGACACAAATTTTGAGCGTTTAGTACATAAATCTATGGTTCAAAATGCTTGCGAGGAGGGCACCTCTCAATATTTTTTAATTACTCCAAAGCTTCTAACAAATTTAAATTATCATGAAAAAATGAGAATTCATTGTGTCATGGCAGGATCTTATCTCCCAAGCCCAGCACAAGATCGGGATGTCGTGCACTTGGGTGAAGTTGCAAATTATGATATTTAGCCTACTATCCTATCTTTGTTTGAGCTATATATATAAGACAACTCTATAAAGTAGTAACCTAGCATTATAAAATTTTAACTTACTTACTTTGCGGCTAAGCTTTAAAAGAAATTAAAAAAGAGACAGATCAAGGTAGCTATTTGATGTATAATACATTAGAGTTTCTTATAAATCAGCTAAGAGGAGATGGGTGCTCGACTTATATCAATGAAAGTTGATTATTAGATTTGTTTAAATTGAAATCTTTTAGTCAACAAACTAATGTAAAGGATAAATAAGCATGAATTTTGCGGCTTAGAACATCTGTTCACTTTTGCTTTAAATTGAGCTAACTTATAAATTAGCTATGTCCTGAGTTTTACTCTCATTCTTATGTTGATATCTATGTAGTACTTGATGATGGAATAGCAAATCATATTTGGTATGGTAGAACTACGTACTTTCACTTGAAGTGATTAACTATTGATAGTCTCTTGTATTTAGCTTTCAATGAACAATATAATATCATTAGTACATGCAAATACTATATCTATTAATTTTTATTATTATTATTATTATACAATGCTAATTTCCTGTCTCTGCTTAATTTGGAGCAGTTCCTAATACAAAAAAAATATATATATATATTAAGATTCTTCCTCTATCAGTTCACCATTCCATGGAATTGAAGGCTTTGGCCACATACGTTTGTACAAAGACATAGCAACCACATCTTGTGCAGAAAGCTTACCATCAAATGTAGCCTTGAAATAACCATGAGTACCCAAACTTTCCTTAATGAAACCTGATCTACCAGTCTTAGTAAATAGAGGAATCGATTTGAACCATTCAACATCTTCTGGGTTGAAGAACATGTATCTAACTGTGACAACCTTCTTATGGAATCTGAAAGGATGACCCGTTAGAATAGCTCTCTTTGCCAACACTCTTGTATGATCGGCATTCATGAATGTACCTTGGCCAATTAATTCAATTCCCTTTCTATCAGTAGTTGAGAGTTTAAAGAAAATAGCAGGGGATTGAGTGAAGTCAACTGGTGCAATACATGTTGCAACTGAAGCCGTAGATGGGTGTAAAAATCTGTCGTATTTATGAACGTTATTTGGACTGTTCGAATCACCAGAAAATAGTGGTTGAATAGCATATCTTCTAGCACCGTACTGTACTAAAATAGTTTCCTTTGAAGGTACTGGGTTTTCATATTCTTCCCATCTTTGAATCTTGAAATTGACCATAGCATTTTTATGTTCATGTTGTAATAGGCCATAAAGTGGGAAAACTATCATTGCTGGGTCATTTATTTTGCTCAATAATGACTTAGGGAAGTTAATATAAAGTTTTACACGGTCACCAGCCTTTACTTGGGAATCTTTAATGGCCTGCTTTTGTATCTTATTTTTAGTGTTTTTGTAATTCCCTATTCTCAGCAAACGCTTCCATTCTTCAGGTGTACGTGGATCCTTTTCATCAACATCCCACATACAATTATATAGGTTCTTCAAACCTCTGTAGTATTTTAGAGCTTCGATAGCAGATTGGGATGGATCTAGTTCAATTTCGTCTGGAAATTCCCTATCCTCTTTCTCTAGAGCACGGTACTCCTGCAGCTGACGTTCTTCTTCCTCTGGTGATAATTCTACAAACATGTCCTCGGCAACGGTTGTTCTTGCATCGGTTCTATCATCATCATCATCTATGAAACCTTCATGAGCAAATTCATCTATATTTTCGACTTGCATTTCCTCGTCATCTTCAATTTCTTCTTCGGACTCTAGTTCCTCATCATCGCCAACTTCAACAATGTCGTCCAAATACCACTTAGCTTGGTAGTCGGAAGTACCCTTTGGAATTTTGTGTTTACGAGCCTTTTGTTCTCTGCCGGGCAAAAATCCATGATCATCGTATCTTGCAGCTTGTAAATTTTCATATTCATAACCTTCATCATCCGACCAGTCTTCAAATTCCATATCAACTGGAGCGTATTCTTCTAAAGTATCTCTATCTTCATCAGCAGCATAAATATTATTTAAATCATTTGCCAATTCTTCCAATTCATCGACCTTATGGTTTTTTCTGACGGACGAGGCTATCTTTTCGATTTTATTGATTTGGAAATCACCAATTCCTGGAATGTGGATTAGACGATTTGCACTGAAACCGATACCACGAACAGTACCTGAAACAACTAATTCACCAACACCTGGTTGAGAGCCTTCCTCGGTGAAGTCAATTTGGTTTCCAACCATGTAACCTCTGTTGTCTCTCCATGTGACACCTCTTGGAAGCTTTTGACAAAGAGTTCTTAAGGTAATTAATGAGTCAGATGGTTTCTCCAAATTGAATACTTTATCCTCATTGGGGAAAAAATGCTTGAAATAACTCTCCAGAGATTGTTTCACATCTAATTGAAATTTCTCTTTTGGATGGACGGTAGACAAATTGGATACAACACCGATATAGGATGCAATACCTTGTTGTTCAAGAGCACGGATAACTTGTTCACCAAATTCAGGGTCAACTTCGGAGGTACCACTTAAACCAAACACTGTAAAATCAGCGACCTTTGCAGAATCAAGGATGTTTAGGAAATTAGACATATCTGGAACCACAAATTTCAAGTTAGATTTGAACTTTTTAATATAAATGTCTCTGACTAAAGGAGTATTTGGCATGTCAAATGGAATATATTGGGCAATTGTTTGTTCATCAAAATCAGCAGAAGCCAAAATCTTTCTAATAATATCATGGGAATCAATATCTTCAGTTAATGGTATCACAGTTATCAATTTCTCAGCACCATGAGAACCTTCAAATAATTTTTTAATCTCATATGTTTCGATGATCTTCTTTGCTCTTAATTGCTTGGATTTGTTCCTTCTTTGTAGTTTGGAGGCATTTTTTATAGGTCTTCCAGTACCTACGCTTTCCCTTTCAACTTTACCTTTGTTAAATCTTTTTAGAGCACTCTTGGATGAATGTCTAGACTTAAACGCCTTATGACCATTCTTCACGGATGATCTATGGGAATGCCCAGCCATAATAGTAACAATTTATGAGAATTCTTTTTACTACTTTATCGTATTTTATGAAAACGTAATTGTTCTAAAGTGGGTAATATAGTCCTGTTATGATTACGTCCACATGCGATGTCTGGCACCTATGCTAGTCGATGTTGCTGTTCCACACCGATGCTCATCGCATCGATATTTTTTTTCCAAAAAATTTTTTCAATCACGTAACTGAAATTTTCAGTGACTGTGTTACACCCGTACACTCTATCTTTAACATCGGTACATCTCAACCATTTTTCAGACAAAATTGTTGTTTCTATATATGGAAATTAATCTACCCGGCCTTATGAAAAAATTAGACAGGTTAGGGTGGGACTCATGACAGAAGTTGAGAAGCTAGCCTGGAAACAGTGTCTCAACTCTTTGGTTAGGCAGCCTCCTTTTTACTATCATCCCTGCCTAATCTGAGAATTCTCTTTCCTAATCCAAGCGATGGGGGCAGGAGTGTTCGAGCCTAATGCACCTTCGACACTAAGCTTTCCTTTCCCTTCTGGTTCACGTTAGGTATTGTCCTGATGGGTGGGAGAATTGGAATTCCATGCCGACCTTGGGTTTCTCAGCGGGCAATGGAAATATTCCATGGCCATAGTGTAGTAAAAATAATACCCAATTTTCAAGAAAAGTATATATTTAATATATGAGTAGATATTGCGTATTTTCTATCAGTTAATAGCAGAATCACATCACTGAGACTATATAATAATGTATGTGCTTGGATGAATTATTGTGTGTGGACTGAATTTTTGAATGGCAGAAAATGGCAGACTAATGGAGAGTAAATGATTGTTAAGAAGTTGCTGATTTATGGATATAACTCGTGGTACAATGCATATAAGAGGAGCGTAAGCAAGATATTGAATTTTGATTTTGATTGAGATGGATGGATTAGTTAAGAAATATTTGGATTTAGGCATAAATTGGAATGACTGGCAATGATAGTGTTTCCACGATGTATGATATAAGAGTAATAGGATTAACCTACTTTCAACTTATATTAAATGCCATGAAGACCTGGTATCAATGAATTGATAACTCCTGAAATTTACGATGAATTACTCATGAAAGCAACAAACAGCATATGTTGATAAAATCCTCTGATTGTTGTAGTCTATTATTTTCTGACTGTTCAAAAAAAATTGTGGTTCAAGAATTTTTGAGAATATTTTTTACTAACCTAGTTTTTTTTAATAATTTTTCATTTCGTCATTTGACATCTCAAAGAATGCAATAGGACTAATTACTACTGAAAGATTATAAAAAATACAGTATTTGTACAGTAGATAAAATGGCTCACGAAAACGTCTGGTTCTCTCACCCAAGAAGATTCGGTAAGGGCTCTCGTCAATGCCGTGTCTGCTCTTCCCACACTGGTTTGATCAGAAAGTACGACTTGAACATCTGTCGTCAATGTTTCAGAGAAAAGGCCAGTGACATTGGTTTCAACAAGTACAGATAAGGGATTTTACATTATTAATTAGTTAATTAATTATGTTTATTTTTCTCTCTATTTCAGTGTTTGTCACAATATAATATAAAAACTCATTTAAAAAATTCCTTTTTTTAACAGAAAAACCTTTTGTAAAGATTGTATTTAGGCATTTTTCTATATAGCCATGTATTGATCTAATCGACAGAATATATCACTAAAAAGTAAAGTTTGTATATATTGCTTTTGTTTCCTAATATGTTTATGAATGCGTTGTAATATAGCACGAGTAGAAAATTTTTGAAAAATTTCAATTCAAGAGCTCATCTCATCGATTTTCTATAATTGAAATACTACTAATAATAAGAGAATAAGAATAATAACTTAGTGGATAAAATCTTTAACAACATTTATCGTTACCATTCACTGGAAAATTGAATTTAAAGAACAATAATGGGTAGATCAAAGAAGAAATCAAGATCCTCTGCCTCTCGTTTGAATCCTTTGGCTAATAACAACAATAATGGTATCTCTAAGAAAGATGCTAGTCTGATTGATAGAAAGTTACAACCACTTTTGAAAAGCTTAGAAAGTGTAGTCCCAAATGATAGAAGCATGGCACTCGGTTCTATAACTGTCATGTGCGAGGATCCACATATGAGAAAGTTGTTGCTGAAGCAAAAGCTTGTCCAAATTATAACGACCAAATTATTGTCCGATAAGAACACTGAGATAGTTGTAGAGGCTTATGGTTTGCTCAGAAATTTGTGTTTAGAGGAAGGTTATGATGTTTCTGTGCACCTATGGAGGTCAGAAATTTGGGTTAGTATTCTAGATGGTTTCAAGAAATTAAATGAATCATTGAAGGTTTTAGGTGCATCAAGTAATAATGAAAATATTAAAAAGAACACCGCTCAGAACAAGGAATCCAAGCGCTTATTATTTGATTTTGCTGAAAATTTGTTATCTCTTATTGTTGCGTTATGTAATGGTTCAGATATCATCTTGGATGATGTTCTCAAATCAGATAAGTTAGAACAAATATTCGAAGTCATAATAAATTTATTGAACTATGGTACTGATAAGCTACCAATCAATTTAATAAACACTATTCTTGATGTTATCTATGATTTTAGTACAGAATCCTTCCAGTTCATTGAAGCTATTACCAACAATCAAGATTTAGCAGCATTTGTCCAAAAATTACCAAATTTGAAGAAAGGACCAAGTAATAATTTCAATGAGTTAACTGAAATCTTGAGTCAGGGTATTTATCTACAATTTCTAGATCTTGAGATGACTTACGAACAGGCCAATGAAATCATTCACAAAGTTTGTGAATCTATTAATGATATTAATTTGAAAGATCTTGAGAGTGATCTTTCATCGATTGCTCAAGATGAAGATATAGCAAATTCCGCTAACTCTGAAGTTGCAGCCAAAATTAAAGAATACACTAGGAAAAGAGCATTGGCTACTATGAAGTTACAGAGTATTGAAATTGCAATTGATTTGATCACAGCTATTACTGAAATTCTAGCTGCGAAGTATGAAGAACAAGGAAACAAGAAAATTCCAGATCAATTGTTAGAAACATTAACTGTATTCGTTCCTCATGTCTTGACTACATTGGCTGATATGTTCCCTTCTAGAATTCTTATTGGCTGGAATAACCTACTATGGTTATTCATGACACTAGGTGTAAACTTTTATGAATTACCAGAAAATGGGTACAAGAATTTGTGGAATTTCGTGAAGAAAGAACAAAGTTTGGATACCGAGGATGTTTCATTGAAGGTTGGTTGTATGAGTGTTGTATGGGCGATGTTAAAAGCAGCTTCGATGAATACTGAGTCTACCGCAATTGTGACAGAATTAGGTTTGTTCAAAAATCCTGAATATGTTCAGTCTGTTATTGACGAGTATAGAAAGGCTACAGATATCGAATTAAAGCAAAGATGTGTTAGTGTCCTTGCTTCATTGGCCCTAATTCAAGGACAAATTGAAATAAATAAGATTATTGGTCAATTTATGCTGGGAGAACTGGCCACTGAAAAGGTTGATGCACTAATACTTGTGGAAATAACGAATTTCTTGTTTGAAATTTACTCTGATGGTGATTTTGACTATGATACGGAAGTCTTTATTAACGGTGGATTTTTGAATATACTAAAGACTAAGGTTGTTCCAAATCTAAAACAACAATTCAAGTTCATTGATAGAAATAAAACACCTGAATTGAAAGAACGTGCTACTGAGACATTTAACACGCTGGACAGCTTCATCAACTATAAAGCTAATGAAAAACCTCAAAATTAGAGGCACATCATATCAGCTGTTTCTGGATTAATAATAAATAACTCGCTTTTTTTTATATATTTTTGCATCAATTCTGTCATTAACTATATCATCAATATATATATACTTCCCGATATATGGTAGGGAAAACTAACATATCAGAATCCTGTTCCTCATGAAGATAGATAAGTAGCTTAAAGATACAAGGTCCCCATATTTCCATAAAAAAAAACTTACAAAAATATCTATTTATAATATATATTGCCAGTAAATATATCACTTAGCATATTGTTTAGATTGTATCAGAACTTTCTTCTCGTACTCTGCTTTGTTCTTTGAGAACGCCCTCCAAGCCGGTTCTTGTGCTGGTGAGTTCGGGTTGGGTGAGTCTAACAGATCTTGTACACCAAGAACAATCTGTTTTAACGTTATAGCAGGTCTCCAGTCTTGATCTTCGTTGAGAATACTTAGACACACGGTGCCACTTGGGTAGATATTAGGGTGATAGAACCCTGCTGGAAACTTCACCTTAGGTGGCTTTGAAGGATATTCATCGGGGTACTCAACAGTTATAGGAAACACACCTTCCTGCCATATGGTACCTTCCTTGCCTGGAATACCAGCTTCCCATTTCTGCAGATTCATTGTCCCATCTGCCTTCTTCGTTGGTTTAGCATAGAACCCAAATGGATGGTCTTTTCTCCACTTCTTACGCTCCTCTTGTAACCTTTGTAAACACAAACTACTCATATTTTCCTTCTAGTGGTCTGGATATGTTGTTGTTGTTGTTGTTCTGATAGTAAATATATTGTTTTTAATAACAAATTAAAAAAATTGAAACTTAAACACACGCTTACACACAAAACGAAGGCAAAAATCGCAAAAACAAAAAAAAATTGCAAGAAAAAAAAAGATGGGATT
Source organism: Nakaseomyces kungkrabaensis (assembly GCA_030556385.1). Classification (NCBI taxonomy): domain Eukaryota; kingdom Fungi; phylum Ascomycota; class Saccharomycetes; order Saccharomycetales; family Saccharomycetaceae; genus Nakaseomyces; species Nakaseomyces kungkrabaensis. Next base: position 133,249 of record JAKTPY010000031.1, on the reverse strand, counting down.
TAAGAAAATCGAAGGGTAAGGGAGGAGTTGCTTTTAGTCAGATCGTGACAATATTTTATTAATAAGTCGAAAACAATAGTAAGAAAGTCGTTCAAACCATTGATTGGATATTTTGGCTTTTTAATTTTTGAAGTCTAAAACAAAAAAAATCGATCAACGTTTGTAATACAGAGCAGTTTATTAGGATCGGCGTTAATAAAGATAATAAAGATGGGTGACGATTTTGATTATGATGATTTAGATGATCTTTTGGATGAAGATCCAGGTAAGTTGGAACAAGCCGATGTAGCTACTGAAGTAAAAGCTGCCGAGACTTCCCAAAATTCTAAGAAAGAAAGTGGTGTTAAAGCTGGCGCACTAAATAAGGAGGATCCAGCGGTTAAAGAGATGATTGAAGATCTACAGAAGGAGTTTGCAAATTTGATGAAAGGAAGTGGTGGTGGCAATGTGGAGGACAAAGAGGCCGCAGAAAACTACAAGAAATTGTTGGATATTCTTGAAGAAGCAGGTCAAGTGCCTACGGAAACCACCACTGAGCAATTGGAGAGTTTGAATAAATCTAAGGAAAGTCCTGGCGGATTTAAGGATGTTATCTCTAGTACTTTAGATAGATTAAAGGAAAATGGTAGTAAAGTTGATAGCAAGTTAGAAGAAGAGAAGAAACAGAGAACTAGTGGCAGTGGTAACCCAGATGACGTCTTATCACAATTGTTGAATGAATTGGTCAATGATTCTGGCTCAGTACCCGAGGATGGTGAAATGGATAATGCAATTTTGAGTATCCTAAACCAAATGTCCTCTAAGGAAGTCCTGTATCAGCCAATGAAGGAAATGCAAGCAGAATTCTCCAAATGGTTGGAAGATAACAAAGATGTCCCTGAACATAAGGATAAGATGGAGACATATAGACAGCAGTACACTCTTATCGGAGAACTCATTACTATTTACGAAAAACCAGACTACGATAATGACAAGCATAGAGAAGAGGTTACTACGCTATTAGATAACTTAGAACAATTGGGTGACTCTCCAGTAAGTAAGAACTTTAACAAAAACGGTACCGGCAACGAACTTGATGATCTGACAAAGATGTTAAACATCGATGGTGCAGACCCAAATCTAGCAAACCTGGATCAAGATTTAGCAGATACTTGTAAGCAGCAATAACAGGTTTCTTTTTTTATGTAAATAACGTGAAAAGTGAATTTTTTTCTTTTATTGTCTTATTATTCCCTCTCGGTGCATTTACTTTAAATTTTTAATTTTGTTTGTTTATAAGTGTATTTTTACCTCAAGCTAACCTTTTCTATTTTGGTGTTTTGTAATATCTAGCCAAGTCCGCTATTCATTTAGCTATTTTATTGTTTTTAAACGTGGATCCAGCTAATGAAAGGTTCTGCTCTTTCGTATGTAAAACCACATCCCGCGGCTTTCGAGTGAGATATTGATCAGTCCCTCAAACTAAGCCGTACAACGCCTCGGTCTCGGGCCAGAGGGTGATCAAAAATACACATTTGCGATGAGCTGATGAAATTGAAACTTGAAGAACGCGTCTTCCAAAAAAAAAAGGTCGAGACTAATAGTTGTTTGAAGCGTGAAGAACGATGGCTTTATTTTTATTGATTGATTGATTAATTGATTGAGCAATATCTACAAGGATTTAAGAAAACTACTTGCAAAAGTTTCTATTTATCTTCATAGAGGCATCGCTAATTTTCTTGCCTTTCATCTTTGAAATCCAAAAGATTTTATCAATCCAAAATTGAAGAGACCCAGCGGTTTTGACAGTAGTTGTATAGCTGAGCCGATTGATATTGTATCCGATATTGTAACTGATTTATCGCAACAAGAGGTTGTGTGAGTTTGAATTAAAGGGTTGCTATATATATTTAACACAAGTATCTTTTATCGCGGATGAGGATAAATAAAAAGTTTTTTTCTTCTGGTCTGTTAATACATTCACCATAACCAAAAATACAAAAAAGACACAGTTTTTTATATTCATTTTTTGATAGGATTTACGGTTACATTAAATTTTGTTATTATTTTTGATCTTGAAGGGTGGTGCCAGTTCTTGTAAGCCTCCTTGTTACTGTTATGTTAGAAATGAAGCCGTAACATTCACCTGGAACTCACACCGCCACTTCTCACGATTGAAAACATAAAGGAGCCTATTTGTTCTATGTTTCTAAGAACTTAACGTACGACGAAAAAATTCGCAGATCGCCAAAAATTTAAAAAATTTAAAAAAAATTTGTAAACAATGAAAAAAAAAAAAAATTAACAAACGGACAAAAACACTTCCACGGAATGAAATCAGATTCTCTGTGCAGGGTTTTCTAAGAAAAACAAACCTTGACAGATCAGAGATGCTTTGATCTAACCTAAAATAATTTTAAAAAAAAGAAAGAAAAGTAGGCACTTTTTCATCACTTCAATTAGATTGATGCGGAGCGTGCAGGTGAGAAAAAGGCGTATTTGAGCATGGAAATTTAATCTTTGTTAAAGTTTGCAAAGTTGAACCCTTGATATAAGAAGTATTCATCTTCTTATTATCAAAATATGAAAAAAATTCTTATTTATCGATGATAAGTTGTTTTTTTTTTGTAAATTCTTGTTGTACTCAAAAAAAATAATTAATAATAATAAAACGTCAAATTAAATATATTCGGAAAAGTTATTGATCATGGCACATCATGATCTCGATTGGAGTTACTACACTTATACTCCGAATTTGGGAGCCTCTATAGCATTTGCTGTGTTATTTATTATATTCGGGTTGGTATTCTGTGCCTTTCTTTGGGTGATTACCAACTCTCATAGAAATTTTATTTCCAGATGGTACGAATCTAACGCAATGGTAGCAGATGTTCGTCACTATAATACATATAAGCTTTGTACTGCTCACTTTCCGATGATTTTCGGGATAGTAGTTGAAGTTGTAGGGTATATTGGTAGAGCTGTGTCAGCTAAACATGTTTACTCACTACCACCTTTTGCTATACAAACAGTGTTCTTGCTGGTGGCTCCTACATTATACGCTGCAAGTATCTATATGCTTTTCGGTAGAATGGCCCACTTGATGTTTGTTGAGAATTTGATGATTATGCCTGCCAGATATAATACATTAATATTCGTTCTCGGAGATGTTGGTAGTTTATTGTTACAAGCTGCAGGTGGTGGTATGGAAGCTGGTGAATCAACGAGACACACAGGTTCTAAGATTGTTACTGCTGGTCTATTTATACAAATTGGTTTCTTTGGGATCTTTATGATTAACGAGTTCCTTTTTGTTTTCAGAGTTAGATCCCTAAGAGGTGAGAACAAAATTGCAGGCCAGGCCACGAAATGGATACGTTATAACTGGATTCTTATTGTTACAAGTGGTATGATCTTAATTAGGTCCATTGTCAGAACTGTAGAGTTTATCGAAGGCTATTACGGATATATTTCCGGTCATGAGTGGTTCCTATACGTATTTGATGCCGTACCTATGTTCTTATTGCCTGTTATCTTCTGCTGTTCAATGCTGTGGCTTAACATATACGAGATCCAGAAGGACTCCATTCACTTGCAAATGCAAACATCAAACGAGCTTGGTAAAAATTATACTGCAAGTTCCATTGATGTTGTTTCGGATATTGAAATTGATTCCTCAAAACAGCAAGAGGCTATATGAGGGCAAATGTCAAAATTGTATTTTTTTTCTTTCATTTTTATATTTTTATAGCACATTATTTTTGATCTTATAGAAATTACTTAGTAACATTGTCTTCATTCAGAATCTTTACGGCCCCTAGTAATTATATGGTACATGTATATATAATATACTTTTAAGGAATAATATAAATTTAAACTAGAAAATCCGTATAGTTATGTATGCATTTACAAGAAAATCATTCTGAATTATCATTAAATTTGAAAGGGAAAATTAACATAATTAAGAATGCGTTAATAAAAAGTATAAACTAAAATTAGTCAATGGACTTGATTTCAGCTTGTAGTCTCTTTTCAACAGCATCTAAGAATTCAGTGGTTGTGACGTAAGAGTTTCTGTCGGTCTTGCCACAAGCCAAAGCCAAATCTTTGGTCATAATACCATCTTGTTGGACAGTGTTCAAAGTAGCAGCTTCTAAGATGTTAGCAAATCTAACGACATCTGGGGTACCGTCCAATTCACCTCTCTTGGCCAAACCTCTAGTCCAGGCAAAGATTGAAGCAATGGAGTTGGTAGAAGTCTCTTCGCCTTGTTGATGCTTTCTGTAGTGTCTAGTTACAGTACCATGAGCAGCCTCACTTTCGAAAGTCTTACCATCTGGAGTGATCAAGACAGAGGTCATCAAACCTAGAGAACCGAAACCTTGCGCAACAATATCGGATTGAACATCACCGTCATAGTTTTTCAAGGCCATAATGAAACCACCCTTAGACTTAACCATTTGGGCAACCATGTCATCAATCAAACGGTGTTCGTAGTTGATGCCTAGTTCAGCGAACTTAGACTTATATTCAGACTCATAGATCTCTTGGAAGATGTCCTTGAATCTACCATCGTATTTCTTCAAAATAGTGTTCTTGGTGGATAAAAACAAGTTCAATTTCTTCTGGATAGCCAACTTGAAAGAAGAGTGGGCAAAACCCTTGATGGACTCGTCTGTATTGTACATAGCCAATGCAACACCCGGGCCCTTGTAATCGTAGACTTCCATGACCTCAGCCTTTGATGCATCACCATTTGGTTTATAGACAAGTTCTAGTTTACCTGGGCCTGGGATAACAGCATCGGTAGCCTTATATTGGTCACCGTGTGCGTGTCTACCGATGATAATTGGTTTTTCCCATCCAGGAACCAGTCTTGGGATTCTGGGGATAACAATTGGTTCTCTGAACACGGTACCACCCAAGATATTTCTAATAGTACCGTTTGGAGACTTCCACATCTTCGACAAGTTGAACTCCTTTACACGAGCCTCGTCTGGTGTAATCGTGGCACACTTGACACCCACACCGTATTGTTTAATAGCATTAGCAGCGTCATGAGTCACCTGGTCCTTGCTCTTGTCACGGGCCTCGATACCTAGATCATAGTACTTCAAATCAACATCGACAAAAGGTAAGATCAATTGCTTCTTGATCTTGTCCCAGATGATTCTAGTCATCTCATCACCATCTAGCTCCACAATAGGAGTCTTGACCTTAAGCTTTGCCAACCTCGCAGAGGAAGTGAAACACCTTCTACCAATCATTTGTTAATGTTTTTGCTGTTATCTTATTGCCAAAAAAGTAAAATAAATTTCGAACTGAATTGAAATAATAACGGTTTATGTACCTTTTGTTAATATTTGGACAAAAAATCACCATCGATGGAAAAGAACTGGGGCCATGACCAAAAGGGTCACGCACAAATTGCACACAATCACTCACACAGTACCACTTACCCGGATGGTAGGTGACTCAGGTCACGTGAAATTACATAACACACTACGATCAGTCTACATCAATGGAATAATAGATATACATTGAAATATAGCAAAAAATGATATCCACGTAGTGGTCAGAGTATCCCACTCAAATATTACTGGTCTCCTCAAAGGTTAAATATCAATGTAGCCAATAAGCAAAAAGACAAACAATGGGATATGTGCTGGGTAAAAAGAAAAAGCAGGAGAGAGAGAGACCCAGAAAGAAAAAAAAAATGGTTTAACGCGGTTTTTTGATTGGTTCAATGGGGGGGTGAAATTTTTGGTTGTTCGTTTTTGAATTTTTTGCGTGCACAGAGAGAGAGAGAGAGAGAGCGATTGAAAGATGTTTAACGGAGATAATTTGTTAACTAAAGGGACAAAGCTTCTTATTTAAAAAATGGTTTCTACTTTTTATAAGTGTCTTTTGTTTTGTTTTATTTATTGATAGATAAAACAGAAAATACAGAAATATAATATTAATAAAACAAATACAAATGCTAGCTCCTATTACCGGTACATTAAAGAAGAGAATTATTCAAGATATTGTTATTGGTTTCAGTCTGGGAGGTGTGATGGCTACTTACTGGTGGTGGGGTTTCCACAGAGGTAAGATTGACAAGCGTGAAGCTTTCTATGCTGATTTGGCCAAGAAGAAGGCAGAAAACTGAATCATGAAAACTATAACAATTTAAAAAATTGAAGAGAGAGCTTTTTACTCCATTCTTCCTAATAACAATTAGACAAGCTAAAGAACAATCACAGAGAAAGAAAAGAAAAAAAACTTATTTATTTCTTTTATTTTATATCTAAATATTCTATTTTTATTTTATTCTTATTATTTTTCTTACCATATATAATATAACATAGCAAATTCACTAATCTCTTTTGGTTTTTTTGACATAAATAAAGAAAGAAAAGACACTGATTCTCGAGAAAGAAAAAATTAAAAATAGAGAGAGAGAGCAAAAAGGCCTTTACAAAGAAAGGGAACTAGCAAATATAAAGAAGGTCCTTGATATGTTTAGGAAAAATCTTAAAGTGAGCACGATAGCTGACTCAGTTTCTTCTAAATTTGTGGTACCATCTACCCATCGCATAGCCAATAAACCCCGGGTTTTGAGACTCGTAGGCGGATTGAAATTGGATGAGTACAAATTAAAATATAGTAGATCTTCTTTGGAGCAATGTTTATATGCACCAAGGCACGGCCAAATAGATATTGTGGAGAATGATGGTAATAGAAACAAAATGGAATACTGTGGGTTTATGAGCCTTTATGAACAAGGGCAAAACATGCTAAATTTACAATGGAACCTTGCAATGCTAAGCATATTCAAAAGAACAGAGCAAGATATTAATGGTTATGACTTTAACTACATTGAGAAAATGGCTGATATGAACCTCGATAAATTAGAAAGTAGAGATAAGTTATACAAGAATTTCATACGGTCACATGATCTATCCGGTATTGCCAGGATCCCACTACCAAAGGACAGAGTACGACACAAATTACAGCTCAACCAGGATTTAAAGGTATTTTACGGAACCATTGGATACTTATCCATGGCAAACAACATTGAAATGATGAATAATTATCTACAAAAAGCGGTAATAAAGTCAATTATACATCCTATATTTTATTAACGACGGCATTTTTATAGTTTCAACAGTTTTCATTCAAAATTAAAAATTAACATTCTTCATATTGCATGATAAAATGCCATGGTATTATATTACTGGCTCTATTTCATTATCTTAGTTGATGCTAGAATCAAGATTATGGAGATTATATTAACAATCACCTTGTGCATAAAAGGTCAACTTAGGAGACCAACTTTTCTACTTTATTAGGTTCAATAATGATAAACTGTGAAAATAATACAAAGTAGATGGAGTTGGACGAAAAACCAAAGTAGACAACTAGCTTCAAAATAAACTTATAAACCTTCTATCTATTGCATAATAAATCTATTCCTTATTTTTGTACTGCCAGCAAGTCTAACCGACTTTGCTATGATATCAACCATTTTAAATAATATTCTAAAGTCGATGTGGAGCTGTCATTAATTAAGTTGCCACTCGATAACTAAATTAAGTGTATAGGGAAATACGAATAATACCGTGAATAATACACTCAAAGTACCTTTTAACCATTTAATTGCTTTATTTGGTAGGAGATCGAGCTCTTCTTGTATTATAAAATGATAAATCTATTAATAATTTCATAAGTCGCAATTATGGATGTTATTAATCAGTAGTTTCTATAACCATTAAAAAACTAAATATGAGCTGTTTTCTATTGTTAGATTTAAGCAATTTAATATGGTTAGGATAAATTCTAGTTAGGTATAGTGTATATAATGATTTCTACCTGACTACTTGGGAATTAATATCTGGTTGTTGATTACATACCAACGGTAAGAGGTAGTCATTGTTAATGAGAACTAAAGAAAATAATTAAGAATATATGTGCCAAATATCAAAACATTGACCATTTATAATGATTCCAAAGTTGTTAACTTTAAAAACATTTTTGAATATTAAGTCCAACTTTAGCAAATAAGTACAGTTATATGAACTCTTGTTATAAACCGTTATATTATTTTTTTTTACATTTTTATCATTACATTCGGTTAGCATAGACTAGTCACTTTGATGAGTAATCTGAGCCTAGAATATAAGCAAACCATATTGGTATATTCTTCTCTTCACAAATAGGTTTTGTGAGCATTGATATTCTAAAGAACATACATTAAAACAAACAACAGTTGGTTTTAGCGGTTATCAGTACTTTCAATCATTGTACCGCAATTGATCTGTCTGTAGAAATGGTGTTTATTTAATATTTTGTAAACAAAGAGAGCAAAGAAAACGAAACCAAAAGTGCTCACCAACTACTAAGACATTTACATCAACACAGAATTTTTGAAGACTAAATTATTATTACTTAGCAATATCTTGTATTTGAGATTCTTGTATCCAGTTATTTAATATAACATCATGATTTAATTAAACATATCATAATATACGTTAAAAGCATGCCACCACCACATACAATGCAAAGCTTTACTGAGAAAAGTACGTAGGACATTATAAATGAGGCGCTTTTTTTTCTTTTTTTTTAGCTTTTTTTTAAGGGCGACTTAACTGATTTTTTTTTAGGGAAGCTCCCCCCCTTCTCGATGAGATAAATAATTAGTGAAGGGATGATATAGCAACTATAGTTATTTAAGAGTAATTAAAGTTGGATAAAAATAAAGACTGCTTTATTAAGGAAACTTTATTAACAAGATACCAATTAAGATACTAAAAAACAATTAAGAAGAAAGAATATGTCGTTGTATTATGCTCTAGTGTTTGCCATTTTGGTGGTTGAGATAGCTATCTTTTCAGTGCTATCGTTACCTATCCCTACTAGGATTAGAAAACCATTGACCTTATTGCTTTTGAAACCGTTCAGACTTCCTACAGTTCAGGTAGCCATCAAGTGTATCCTGGGTTTCATCTTAATTTTATTTGTGGATTGTATTAACAAGGTCTACAACATCAACAGCGAATTGAATGCTGGCAAAAACCCTAACGCTGGGTCTGCTGCCACTGCTGGCGGGACCGTGCTATCCCAAAACCGTATTGAGGTCATCTCCCGTAAGTTTTTGGCACAAAGAAACATGTACTTGACCGGGATCACTCTATTTTTGACATTCGTGGTTGTAAGAACGTACTCATTGGTGAATGAACTAATTACTATGAAGGACAACTACAGAGCCTCTGATGCCAAAGAAGATACTCCAGAAGAAAAGAAAAAGCGTGAAGAATTACTTGCTCTAATCGACGAGAAGGACAAAGAAATCGAACGTCTCCAGGAAAAGGCTACATTGCTCCAAAAAGAAATGTAGAGAAGTAAATATGTAATCTATAAATGAAAACCAACTTTAAAAAAATAAATTTATAATTTTCATAACACCACTTTTCTATTTGATTATTAAACAATATTATAAAAATAGTGCTAACCAATTGGTAATGAAATGACGTCATATCAGAGAATACGAAATATACATATGATTATACTTTATGATAGGGAGAAGGCAATAAAACGGAAGCTTAGCCGTTTTGTTCTATGGCAAAAAAAAAGAATTACCGTAGATACTTCCGCAGCCCATCTGCCCATCCATACCGACCCCCACACACGCACACAGCAAACGCAACATTCCCTTGTGCGCCTGCAGGGATGCCTAGGTATGAGCCGGGTAAACTTACGTAATTATTTGTCTCTGCGTATTAGTATGTGCACATCGTAGTTACTCTGTATTAAAACACCGTAGAGGGCATCTTACTAGCCGGGTAAAATCCATCGCAAAATATTGCTCTTCCCTTTCTTTCTTTCTTTTTTTCTTCAATTTTTATTAGTGCTGAGCCTTTCTGAAAAAAAAAAAAATTTTGTGAAAAATTTTGAAAAATTTTGAAAAAAAAGCAAAACAAGAACCAAGCCGGGCGATGAGCAGGGGTATTATTGTGATGAATTGGGGAATTAGGATTATTCCAAAATAACCTTTCTTTTATTTTAATCATTTTGATAATCCCTCTTTTTTTCTCTCTATTTATTTATATTTAGAATTTACCAGATCATAACCTCCAAGAGAAATTAATAAAAGAGTAAAATTAACAAAACTATAATTACCAATTTTAACCACATTATAATAAAAATATAGGATTAATAATGGAGGCTACTTATATGGAAGATAGTGCGATACTTGATCGGGATGATCCTAATGTCATATCTCCGCATCAGAGGCTGAGGCGGGATTCTATTGCACATTTGCAAGGTGTTGGAGGTGTATCCTGGGGTTCTTTAAGTATTGGATCATGGCTTCGGGATGAGGTCATGTTTCACCACAACCATAGAGGACAAAGGAAAAACAGTTTGTACCCGATTGCTACAAGAAGGAGATCCTCTGTGATACACCCACAAGATCGTGGACTACATGGGTTCTCTACCTCACCACCAGTCTCTTACAACGCTATTTTGCCTAACTTGGAGGAACAGTACTGTAAGGACTATTCATGTTGCGGTATATCGTTACCTGGCTTGCATGATCTGCTAAAACATTATGAGGAGGCACACATTGATCCTGCTGGCAGCAGTGCCACCGCAACTGTAGGGAATCCAAAAGATCAGGGTGTTTCTAGGAGTAAATCGAAGGTTATTCCTAGTAACTCCACCACAAATAACCCTAATACACCACAACATATGAACATAATACGGCAGCAACTCAAGCATGATGGGATCCATGGGCATCATAATCACCATCAGGTTCGCAGACAATCTAGATCAAACTCTAACACTGCATTAGGACAACAATATATGGGCCATGTACCTCATAGCGCATCTCCATCCCCAACTTCATCCCAGATTACTTCGACTCAAACAACTCCTCTGGTGGGTAAGAATACAGCTCTGTCATCAAATCATACAACCCCAGCTTTCTCCCAGACTCATCGGATGAATAATAAGGGGGGGAACCTGCTGGACACAGTACCGACTAATGATGTTTTCTTAAATGTGATGAATCAGGCAAACATTCAGAAGCTAGGATATACTGGTCAGGTACCCAACCAAACCGTTTCATTTTCGAATTATTCCATCAACTTTTCAGATAACATTAATGAATCATCAGGTATGACCGAGATTAGGAGTCCAGAGAGTATATTCAGGAATAACCAACCAATTCAAAATAAAAACCATGGCTCTTTATCCACAAGAATCACTCCTGAACCAACTGTGAGTGTTACCACCACGCATGCACACCCTGATATGTTGACAAACAAACCAACGGGTCTGGTACAGAACAATCCTCCACTGGCCCAACAATCAACACCTGCAAAAAATGACAATAACGAACAAATGAAATCACCATCAACAAACAATATGCCTTCACCAGTGCAACCACCAGTCAATGGCACTCCGCAATTGAGAACAGACAGTACATCATCAAGTAAAATTACAACCCCTACTCATTCTGTTGAGAATGAATCTGTTGACCTTGCAAGAAGACTTTACTCTTACGAAAATGAGGAAAACAAACCATTTAAATGTCCCGTTTTAGGCTGCGATAAGACTTACAAGAATCAAAACGGTTTGAAATATCACAGATTACATGGCCATCAAAATCAAACTCTAATAGAAAACCCTGATGGTACATATAGTATTGTTGATCCAGATTCTAACGAAATTTATCTTGAAAACCTACAAGATATCAAAGATAAACCTTATAGATGTGATGTCTGTGGTAAACGTTATAAAAATCTAAATGGTTTGAAATACCACCGTGGTCATTCAACACACTAAAGTTCATCGATATGATACCTTTTCTTAATTAATATTCACAAAATCCTTACAACTAATCAAACACTTTTTCTTTACTATTCCTTTTATACATATATTTTAGACAATTAATAGGTCAGTTTTAATCATATTTATTTTTCTATTACTTTCTTTGTATCTTCTCTTTGTAGACTACACCTTTATCAAAACAAGTAAGCTACTTATAAGAAGGCTTCATTAAGATGTTCCGTATATTAAAATTTAATCCTATAAATATTAAACAAAAAATTAATCCCAACAAAAAATAAAATCTATACTTTTATTTATATTGAATTCTCGCACCAATAAAAAATTAAACAAAAAGAATAAAAGCAACACCAAATTTGTTCTCATATGCCCACACTTAGTAAATTTTGATGTCCATTTTTATAAAGTTCGAACTCAATCATCACGTTGTTGTGTCTATCAAAATCGATATACTCATCTTTTGTTGCATTCATGGCTCTAATAATTCTAACAATCGATTCATATGCCGTTTGATATTTCATTAAAGTAATGTTCTTGACAGATGATGTCAAAGACTCTAAATAATAATCATCGGTTTCGTAGCTTTGTTGGCAATCATCATTCAGCTCTAGGAAAGATAAGTCAAGTTTTGGTAACAGATATTTCAATTCTTGGTCTGACGAAGATTGATCTCCATCAACAACTTCCGATATAACAGAATTGGATGATGAAGCCAACGGAATCTCTAAAACTCTAACAGCACCCTTATCTAATTCTTCCTTCATTTGAACAATTCCTGGTGTAGACGGCAAGGGCTTCAATGGGGGAATGCCCCATTTAGAATTAACCCTGTCCAATTTTTCCATAGTGCTGCCCTCTGTGTGTAATTGAATGGCCTTCACAACGTTTGTAACTATTGGATTACTTAAAATTTCTTTAGAAAATTGAAGTTCAGGAGCGACAACAACTTTTTGTTTTGACAACAACTTCCCGTAGACACTCTCAAACACTTTACCTGTTCCATGAGAATAATTATAATTAAGTTTCAGATTTCCTGATTTTGAAGGACTTCGTTTTATATTTTCTGGTTCCTTCGAGCCCTTTCTTTCGGATGATCCAGAAAATTTTCTACTAGAAAATCCAAACGACCAACCCCCACTGGATTTTGAAGTTCTTTCTTCAGGTATATCTTTATTGGGACTCATTGAAATATCATTCTTTATATTTGGAGTAGAGGAAGGTCGTTTAAAACTAGACTTCCGGGATACTTCCGACGCTACTTTTGTATCTTTATTAGACAATTTAGAAAACCATGAATTAATAGTATTTGCCACATTCTTTACTACTGTACCATTTGAATCAGATTGTGATCTCTTTGCGACCAGCGCATCGAAATCTTCATAGATTAGATTCTCAAAATAATCTTCTGGGTAATCCGTTTTAATACCCCATTTCTTACAGGATTTATATCTTGCCAGATTATCTAGCAATTCATCAAACACATCGTATGGATATTTACCTTTTTGTAACACAAACGATGGACGTAAGTTTGCCACACTACCTATATTTGGAAACTTCTCCATTGGATATATATCGTTGTTCAAAACGGCAATCAGTCTTGGTTTCCTAGGCCTATGATTTAAATCAAATGTTAAATAATCCTCATCGGTAACCTTGCTTGAAGTTAGTACAAATTTATTGTTCATAGCAAACAAAAAAGGGTCATTGTTCTCAATATGGCAAGGAATTCCTTCTGTTTTGAACAACGTGTACAGTTTCTCCATTTTTTTCTCCATTTGCTTCAGTTTCTTATAGATATCTTGTTTTTCAGAGCTATTCATATCAGGTATTATTCTAAAGATCAATAACTTCACAAATAGGATTCTTATTATCGGGTACTGATTTCCTTCCATAAACATATCCCAGTATTTTTCCGTGAATACCAAGGTTTTAATTACCATTCTCTTAGTTTCATTAGACATGAAAAACCAGATGTTAAAAAGGCATATCAATGCTACCGTTTGAGAATTTATATTCAAGGTATCTAACATAGCTATTAAACCATCAATCCAAGTAGTCCAGTTTATAAATTGTACTGTTTTTAATGAATGGAATTGGAATAACACAAATTGGAAAATTTTATTGTAAATGATATTGGCCATTGTATATTCATGTGCAGGAATTGTTACAATCTGCTTGAGAAGTGCAGAATCATGTAATGAAAGCATATGTGCAAGGTTCTTAGAGCTGGACATACAACTTGATATTGATCTAACAACTTCCCATAGCTTAATAGTACCAAAATTCGTAAAAATAAAGTTGTTCACCGCCTCGTTTCGTATATATCTTTTCCCTAGGGGAATAATTGAGTTCACAGACTCGTCTGTATCGTTTTGTGTAGATAATGAGTTACTACCAGCCCTATTATGATTCTGAGATCTCATTGGCGTCCCATTAATGAACCTATCAAAATTTCTTAGATCGACTTTCAAAGAAATATCTGTGATAAAATTCAAAAGTAACGAAGCTCCTGGGAGGTAATGTAAGTTTTCTTCTGTGAAGTAGTTTAGATCTTTACTTTCAGTATACCTCAAAATAATATACCAATAGTGCCAATAAAATGTCAAGAATATTGATTTATTTTTCATATAGGAGGCACACATCTTTTGATGTTCGTAACTCTTTAGTTTTCCTACTTGTGATCTTCTGACAGAGATATTATTTCTGTATCTCTTGCTTTTCACAAGTGTAATTTCCGATTTTTTCCATGAGAAGAGTGGATCCTTTGCATCTATTCTTCTCAATTTGGGATACCATGTTGACAACAAAGTGTAGTCAAAGTTATATTCATCTGGTAGATAAATAAATGCATATGCATTTATTTTTCCTATAAATGTCGTCAGGAGATCTGTGTATCTTTCGATAAAAGAGATAAGATCAATCCTTGTTTTCTGGCAGGCAGCACTGCTATTAGTATTACCAAATGATTTGTTGTTCACACTGCTGCTCATTGAAGTAAATGTCAAATCTGCGCTCTCATTTGTGGATGATACCATTGAAGAAGCACCCGATGATGATGTCTTCCTCATATATTTCTTCTGTATTTTAGAGTTAACAACCAAGATATCAGCAATGAATTTTGTAGTTAGACTTATATGTTGACAATACACTTCGTGGTCTCTTTTAGAATGGTGCGGTAATATTATCAGTGAAGTCATAATCCTACTTATACTCTCTAGCACAATAGTAATTAACTCTGTGCTCGTAGGAACGTCCTCCAATGGTTCGTTAAGCTTCAACAAAGAGTCGAACTTTAGTTTCCCAGATATAAAATTCAGCAGCGTAATCCACCATTGTAACAGTATCTCACGTTTCTTCACCTCTTTGGCCAGGGGGAAATTTTCTCTTTGTTGTAAAGTTTGTGAAGATCTAAGATAATTCAACAGATGTAGTCTCAACAACGATCCAATCGATTTGCTTTTGTTTTTTAGAAACTTGAACTCATGTACATCGTTCTGTTTGTTTATCTCTTTCATAGTTGTGCTCCGTCTCCGGATTGACTCAAAGCTAGACCGTAGGGATGCTGTGGTTGATGTAGTGGACATGTTATCGGCTGCGTTATCAACGTCATCGTTCCTATATTCATCCGAAATCAAACTTATGAACGCATTCAAATCTCTGAACAAATGTTTCTCATCTTCCTCTTGTTCCATCATCTCCTGCTCATAGAAAATGTTAAAAGATTGGACTGAATCATTCTCAATCATTGTCTTCTTTTTTTCTTTTTTTTTTCTTATAGTATTCTTTCTTTCTCCTTTTTAATATGTATCTTTCTTTATCTTTTTTTTTTTTCCCTTACTAGTTTTATATCCTTTGTGTATGTTCTATCCTAATTATCCCTTTCCAGATATGAGAACACAAAAGAATTGACTAGTTCTTATAAAATTTTAAATTATCAATTGCTATAATAATTTATTATTATTATTTTTGTGTGTGCGTGTGTTAGGAAAGAAAGAAAAAAAAATTTCAACCATATTCTAAAAATATTAGTAGAGGACTTTTGACAGCAAATTCGTGGGGCTTTCTGTTGTGTGTGTACGTACGTAGCCTTCTAAGAGTTGAAAAGGACAAAGGTTTTTTTTTTTTTATTACCTTTTCTTTCTTTTTTTTTTATCTTTTCCATGCTTCTTCAAAGTTGCCTTCTTTATAAAGAAGCAGTACAAAAACACGTAGGCCTGAAAAAACACATACCCAAAAAAAGATAAAAAAGAATAAGAAAGAAATACAAGTGGAAGAATTACTTCTCTAAGAAATTCCAGTGGACCAAAAAAAGAACCATGAGATATTTGAGCTACTACGTTTCTCTGAAACTGGCCACAACCCCCCCCCCACCACCCCTTCCGTATTTTAATTCTTCTATTGTAGTGCGCTATACGTTAAGAAAAATTGTGTCGATCAGTTTTCAATTGCAGCGTCCGAACGCCACGTCATTTTCTTTTCAATTTTTTTTCTTCTAATGGACTTTCATGGATTTTCCCCTGCCATCAAAAAAATCAAAATAGCACATCAAAGACTCATTATTTTCTATGTTCAAAGAGGATGGTTCAGATAAAAGAGGGGGGTGGAAGGGGCCATAATTATTATTCACGGAGTGCAATTATCCCAGCCATTCTTATTTTTATTGCTGTATTCCTATTCTTTAGATAGAGAGTAACAAGAAAAAAAAAGGGCATAAAGGGTAATACGATCAATCATAAAAACATGATACAATATAACAAATAATAAAAAAAAAAGAAAAGAAGTTTACGGGAACCTACTTGTGGAAGCAATTACATTGCCGCGTTAATGAAGCTTTTTTTCAATAAGAATACTAACATAGTCTTTTCCATTTTGACTATAGCAAAGTGGTGTGACAGTGCCTTTTTTTTTTCTTCCTTAAATTTTCTTTTTGAGAATGTCAGCGGTCATGTGATTCACGTGTGTGTTTGTCAATAGTGATGACACTTTGTCGGAAAGGAAAAAAAAAAAAATTTGAGAAAATTGCCATTAAGGAAAAGAAAATACAAAGGAAGAAGAAAGCTTTCATAAATGAGAAACTTTAATTTCAAAAGTTCTCGAACGAAAACAAAAATAGAACACTAGAGAATATCTAATTTACAACAAATTATCTCAGGGAGAAACTAGAATTTTCTTTTTGTTATAATACTAACTCTTCATTACTATCCCGAAACATAGCAAAATAGCATTGTGAAAGAACTACTGTAGAGTGCTAAAAGAGAGGCAAAGCAAGTTCCAATTTTTATTCGAGATACAATTTATACTTCACCTGCTTCTCTGTTTTTTTATTTTTTATTTTTTTTTAAACTAAACAAACAAAAGTGACTCCATTCCACACTATTGAAGAATAAAAAATACAAAAAAAATAAAAGCAAATTATTCTTTCTAGATCGATATGTCTGCTGAACCAGCTGCTAAAAGAATAAAACTTGAACTTAGTGAACCTGAAGAACCTTTGACTCAATCCGATGTTATTGCATTTCAAAAGGAAGCACTTTTCAGATGTCTTAACACTAAGAGAACGGAGCTGGAGGCTCTAAAGCAACAATACCAATCAATCGATAAAAATTTTGATGAAATCTCTAAAAAAATATCCGCCACAACTGCTATCTGTACAACAGCTGCTACTCATCTAGAGAACGTTTGTCAGGACCCATCAGATAAGAAAATATGTGAAGACATTGCCAATGGGGATGAACAGGTCATAATGAATATGAGTTCACAATTCTTGGAGATTTTGTATAAGCATAGCTCAAGTACAAACACAAGTGATGCTGATATTGACCTCTTTTCTCGCGAGTTGAAAAAATTGAATTCAATCAAACACGAGTTGCGTCTTCAAAATAGCAAGTTGAAAGATGAGATAGAATCAGTTAAAAAGTACTATTCAGACATTATAAAAAGATATGATCGCGAGGATTCTTTGACAGTTAAACGTGTATTTAGTAAGGAAAAAACTGATGAAGAGTCTGATGTTCAAGAGACAACAAAGGATGCTCAACCTAATGGATCGGAAGTCAAGACCGAAGTGAAACAGGAACAGAATGGTAACCCTGAAACTAATGGTACCACTATTCCTCCTACAGGTACTGACGTTATGTCTGATTCCGAAAGAAAGAAGATAGTTCTTAAGTATGAAAATGAGATTTCTGATTTACAAACACAATTAAAATCCCTTAAAAATATGGTAGATGAACTTGAAAAGCTGAAGTCAATAAATGAGGTTGAACTTGTACAACTACGGAATTCGATGTCTAAATTAATAACCGATGATAATGCTAAAGATGAGGAGAAGAATGGACTTTTACAACAACTAGAGAAGGTAAAGGAATCTAATAAAGAGTTAACCACTGTCAATGAAACATTCCTATCGAAATTTCAGGAATTATCCCGTGAAAAAGACATTTACATTGAGAAATTGTCAGGTGAATTTGAAACGGCGTTAGAAAATATTAAAGAGCAGAACTTGGTATTGGAAAAAGATTTAGTTAGAGTAAGAACCACTAGAGATGAGTTATTAAGTAAAATATCCATTTTAGAGGCAGAAACTGCCAAGTCCACTATGATATCGGATCTTCAAAAGGCTCTCGACATCTGCAAGGAACAATGGGATAAAATTGATACTAGAAACAACGAGACACCAGACAAAGATGCGTTAATGAAAGAAATAAGAGACTTAGAAAGTGGCTTCAAAGATTTATCCAATTTGGTACACACTAAGTATAGCGAATACCTGAATCACGAAAGTGTAATTTCTAAGCTAACTATCGAAAAAACTAAAGCTGACCAAAAATATTTCGCATCAATGAGATCTAAGGATTCCATTCTTGTAGAAAATAAAAATCTCTCAAAAAGTCTGGCAAAGTCTAATGAGTTGATACTTCAATTAAAAGATTCAGACAAACTATATAAGCAAAAAATCGAAAATATGCATAAACAGTTGACCCTTTCACAGAATAATGAGAAAAGACTGCTGGATTCTAATAAAGCAACCAATTTGAAAGTCATGGAACTGAACTCAGAAATTGTTAAGCAAAAGAAACTACTGGAATCGATTGAAAATGAAAAGGCATCCTTAATAAAAAACGTTACTGAAACAGAGGGTATTATTAAAGAGAAAGATATGGAACTATCCACAATTAAGAATGATGTCGAAAATCTGACTAAGAAATACAAAAAGCTAGAACAAGCACTATTCGATGAAAATAAGGGTAAGCAGTTGAAGGCTAGGTCTGGGTCACCAGGTGCTATGAATTCTGAAGAAGATGCAATGGCAGAGGAACTGGAAAATTTCAGAACTTTAGTATACTGTTCTTTATGTTCAAGAAACTGGAAGAATATGGCTATTAGAACCTGTGGCCATGTATTTTGTGAGGATTGTTGTAAAGAAAGACTAGCTGCAAGAATGAGAAAATGCCCAACTTGTAACAAACCATTTAGTTCTAATGATTTACTAATAGTACATCTGTGAATTATGGGTACTCTAAATGACTAAAATAAACTATGGCCAGGGAAATTGTAAACTAAAAGAACAAAGCACCAAATAAAGTAGACGATATTAACTATTCGAAAAATGTATTCTTAGAGATTCGATAAAAATATTGGAATTGGAGACCTAGGACTTGTTGTAACACTAATTATCTTTTTTTTTTTATTATTTTATTTTTCAATCTTTCGATATTTGTATTGAAATATCAATCATTTTATTTTTGAGTCCATCCTAACCAGCTGCATCTCTCATACCTATAACTCTCTACTTCCCAGAAAAAGAATAATTGAACACTACTACCTAAAGATTAAAATCACTAAACCTTTATTCCCACATACTCTTTATTTGTCTATAGTTTTTATAACGTATTTGATAAATATTTTTGCATTTTTACCACTATGTTCCAATGTATTAGAACTCCATAAAAGCCCTAAAAATGACCATTCTGAATAACGTATATTATGATATATCAACACTGAAATTTTTTTTCTTATGGCGAACAAGCAAATGAAAAATTCTTTCCATCATATATAAAGCTCATCTCATCCAGTTACGATATATTATAAATACAACTTTTCCGACAACATAT
The DNA here is from genome assembly GCA_030556385.1 of Nakaseomyces kungkrabaensis. Lineage (NCBI taxonomy): Eukaryota > Fungi > Ascomycota > Saccharomycetes > Saccharomycetales > Saccharomycetaceae > Nakaseomyces > Nakaseomyces kungkrabaensis. The sequence goes on along the minus strand of JAKTPY010000031.1, from coordinate 113,324 downwards.
CTATCAAACTATGAGATGATAGTTTTGTTTTAATCAATCGATAATTCTACTTAATTGATTAGATGAGTAAGGTGTCTCTGTTAAGGGCTGACTATTCTTTGTGAGTACACAATCATTGTCTTCCTTAACAGAGAGACTCCTATCTCTTCAAACTACCATTTTAATGGAAGTAAAATAGTAAATTTGAGAATTCAAATTATAATGTTCTAAACAATGATGATAATTTTTAAATTTCGCTGGTCTAATGAGAACAGAGAACGACCGCAAGTTGTTTCTTTGAAGCCATCCTTTGGGATTCTGTTTTACGGAATTCTGAATCTTTCGTTGTCCCTTTATTGGGCGAGGAACGTTCTGTTCCTTTGAAGGAATTGGGCGCTTCTTAATGTAATGAGTGGCCAGTACCTTTTTGTCATAGTTACACTGAGTTTAGAATACCCTTTTTTCTTATAAATCATTTATATATACTATTACCGTAGCTTTCTTCTTACATTTAAAGACATGCTGCATTCAACAGATGAATGGATTGATGATACAGTTGCACAAATTCCCCTTGAGGTTCTAGTTATCTAATAATCAAAATTTGTGAATACCGAAAATATGTTACTAATATTATATATTTTATGAGTGAGTTGTTTTCTTTTTTATATATAAAAAAAAAACTTCGATTAAAGAGACGATGTAAATGACTTATTTAAAAAATGGTTTTCCTTTTTAAAAGTTAAATTTAAGCATCTTCTTCGACAACAGTGGTGTGTAGACCCTTGGCGGAGGCGACGAAGACTGGTTCGACGTAGGAGAACAATGGGTTCTTGGCGTCTTCTTCATCGTTTCTCTTTCTGGAGATTCTCAATCTCATTCTGAATGGAACACCCTTGATACCTCTCTTCCAGATTTCTTGGTTCAATTCTGGAGACAAACGGACATCTTCAGTACCCATGTGCAACTTGGCGAACTTCTTGATCTCCTTGACAGCTCTTGGAGCTCTCTTCTTGAAAGAAACACCATGCAACTAAAAAAATAATAATTTCAATTTTGATGATATGTTCACTTCTTTACCCTTATTGTATTATTCCATTTCCACCCTATCATTTCTTAGACTATCTTTCCTACCTTCCAGTTCAATATCTACTATCCATCAAAACTAATAAGAATTTTCCTGTGATATAATACCAATTGCTCAATACAGGGTGGAAAAGAATTTAATTGGTCAACAAAAAAAGTTAAAAAAGAATCACTTCGAAATATACATCAAAAAAATCCACATTTGTTAGTAAACAATATTCAGACTAAAGTTCAGACGGAAAGGCTATACTAAGATGGATATTTCCTTTGTTTAATTGTCCCATCCATATCCATCATATACAGCTTCCATTTCCATAATTCATTCTAAAGTGTAAAAAAATAACATACTCTCTTGTGCATGTGAATGGTGTATTCACGAGTAACAACGTCCTTCAAACCGGCCATTTTTATGATATCCTATTTTGTCGATCGAGCTATGGTAGAACTAATATACACCAAAATTAAATACAATAGCTCTTTTTCTAATATTGTATATTATCTTTGACAATTCTCAAAATTTTTTTTTCCAAAACCCAATAGCTCTCTCTTCCCTCTCAGCCATAGACACTAGTGCACAAACCATAGCATGCGCACACACACATACAGTCTCTGTGTCTCTGAGATGGCATAGATTGCGAAGACACCGTGCGCCAATTGTGGAATATTTGGCAACTACGAAAGAGACACTTGAGGGATGAAGGTGCTCACACTCACCAACCCATTCCCGTCTGGACAGGGTACCCACCCCAGCCTAGACCATCCGCTTAGCCTGGCTTGCCAGGACCCTTGCCCAATAGATCTCTGCCTAAACCCAAGACACAGCAAGTCTTCCCTCTCCCTCCTACGCGGCGCTCCTTCTCCCTAGCCTAAACCGAGAAAAAAAAATTAGTTTTTCGACAAGCATCTGCTCTCTTCCGAAGAGACACAAAAACGAAAAAAAACAAACATGGAAATAGGTTGGTGTACGGATGTTGTGAAAATGTACGGATGCAAAATCAAGGTGAAGTTGGGAAAAACAAATTGGTTGTCACGGAGAACAAGAAAGAGACAGGGCATTTTTGTGTGATTCAAAGAGTTTGTAAATCAATCATTACACAGAACCTGACGTAGCAACGAGGTTATTTTTTTTCTTGAGAAAATAAACAGCAACCCCCCAAAACGACAAACAGGGCCCACAAACAAACAAGAAAAAGCAGTCACACAGAAATGTTGATTGTTTTTATTTTTCATTTTTTGGATTTTTTGGGTTCTTTTTTTTTTTAAGTTTCATCCATCGCGTAAGATAAAAGGGGAGGGGCTAGAGAGTGCGTTTTATAAGGGGAGATGACTTTAGCAAATATTAACCAAAAGATAATAAGAAGAAGAACAAGGAAATAAAAAGGCAAAGGATGGATGATGCGTACAAGGCGACGCAGTCGCAGATATATAGTTTACAAGAGACACTGTTAGATTCTACCAAGAATGCTAAGAAGCCGAAGAAAGAGAAGGACGAGAAGAAAGAGAAGAAGCCCAGGGCTAAGAAGAGGAAAGTAGAGGATGGAACTGTGGGTCACAAGAGGAGTAACAGTAACAAGGGTAAGAAAATCGATGAGGTTAGAGTTCTAGTGGTTTCTGAGTCGATACTAGATGGGATCAAGAACGAGGATAAGAAATACCTGGGGTCGATGCAGTACGATGACATGGGCGAAGGTGTGTTGAATCAAGTGATTCCCAAGGACACTAGAGGCAAAAGCACGAATACGTTACTAGCCAGTGTTGGTGGCATAAAAGTACCGTTTCCATTTGATCTAGGGCGTAGAGTCATGCCAGTACCGTTTTTGCCCGAGTTTGCAGGTGACAAAGTAAATTCAATCGTAACAATTAGGATAAAATATGAGGATCTTGAGAAAAGTTTCAAGAATCCTGATGATTGTCCGCGCACACTCAATAATGAAGTATGGGGTTGTGATGTATATACAGATGACACAGATCCAATTCTAGCGTTGAGACATTGCGGGTTCACATATATTGAACCGGCTTTGAATGACACCACCACAACAAAAACTAAACCTGTTCAGAGGGTAGCAGTACCGGCACCGTTGCAGAGAACACCTGTAAATATGGAAAATAAAGATAACATTGTTGGAGAGATACCGAAGGCAGATGGCCAAGTTTTGCCATTTGACCTGGAGGTTGATCTTCTGTTACTACCAAGATTGCAGCAGTACTTCTCGGTTAAAAGATATGGAATCATGTCTCGTCATTGGGGTACGTTCTCGACACCTTTGAAACTGGACGCCTACACAGTACACTTACGTATGAGCATGCATATGAATCTAGAGGATAACATATACCCTACAGAAACTGTAACACATGATGGGATCAGTTATGGTATTCATAAGATCGTTATCAAACCAAGAGAATCTAATATTATGTCCTGGTAAAATAAATGCAGCACTTATTTGGTTGTTTCTTTTACTATATACCATAAATATCAAGATTTGTAGTAATGAATTAATGTCAATGTAATATAATCAAACCCCTCTATACTTGATCAACAATCCTTTTTGGATATTATCGTTTCTCCCCTGCGTTCGGATCAATATACCCTTAAAAAATAAAATTCAAAAAAATTCGAAGCTTAAATATAAAAATTAAGGTATTGAAGAAGGATAGCTTAGTTAAAATCAATTTATAAACAGATGTTGATCAGATCTCGAGTGAACACTATAAATAAATAAATTCTGACTTTAAAAACACAACAAGGGGCCCTAAAATATCATTAACTTTATCAACACTACTGTAAAAAAATAATAATAAAAAAAGAGGTTTTGAAGATATTTTTATTGAATTACAAGGAGCACTAATTTGTCAATTACTATCATCCTATATACCTTTCCTGATTCTGAATAAAGATTAAAGGGGATAAACCATACTACTGCCATATAGAATGTTAGATGCTGAATTAACATATTCTCATCAGAGTAACAATATTGCAGATATACTACCGATATATGAGGCACAGAAATTAGTTATAGCTAAAAATAATGGTGACATCGAGGTTTTCTCTAGAAGTGAAGATACAATTAAACTATTTCAAACATTTCCGGGGCTGCTAAAAATAAATGATGGAAAAATACAGTGCAAAGAGCTCTTGTATGCACATACTTTAGGAACAATATTTGTTCGATGTGAGAAACAAATATTATTACTGAATAGTGGAAATTTACAGCAGTATGACAAAATAACAGAGCACAGAGGAATTGCTAATTGTTGGATTATGGATGATAGATACTATGATTCATATTTTAAAGCTCCAAATGATAATTCAGATATATCAGTACTTGCCTATTCAACAGAGAGCCCAAGGATTCTTAGAATATTTGTATGGAAAAACCGTACTTTTCAGTATATGTTTGAAAAACCTGTGACCACGGATAAGTCGGAAATGGTTGAGGATGTCAATAGAGATGGACATATATTGATAATTACAACTAACAAATCTGTTTACATATGGCATTATAATTCACCCAATACTAATATAATTAAAGTTGAAAAGCATCTGAAGAAAAAATTCCCGGATAATCCAGTTGTGGCATTAGCTGACCTGGAAACATTAGTAAAGCATGGAAAACAAAAATATGAAAATACTACATCTGACGGAAGATCGTCTATACTATCAAACAAAAGTATTGTTAGGAAACAATCAAATTACAATATTTTGTCCAAATTCACAGGATTCAAAAGTATTGACAATAATAAACTATTTAACAAAAAGTTTGTTTGTGTGAAAGAAGCTAATAAAGTAACTATCATTGATCCCCTAAAAAGGACTATTTTTTCACTTCATTTTAACGAGAATAAGATTCCTTATTTACTATACACAGATTATTCAGAGGCTTTTATGTGGCCAGGGGAACAAACTCGGTTTGATTATATTCCTGAAACTAATTTATTGTTATCAATCAATCAGAATGAAATCACAATATCGGATAATAAATTTGGAATTCCATTTGCTGTAATTACCGAACCTGATGGTATCAAATGCGTAAAATCTGTGAATTCTACACGTTTATTAGTATTAACCAATTCTAATGCTTTAAAATCATACAAATTAACACTTAGCGAAGTAAAAACCTCTGAAAATGAAAGTGACGGTGATAGTATATCTGTCTGCTCTAGTAACAACAGTATTTCATCATTTCATAAGTTATGGAAACAAGTCGTTTTCTATAATCATATCCTACAAAATAAGAATCTAGACGAGTTACTTAATGAGATTTCTGACAATGATCTTTTAAATATCTTATTACTGAAATTTAGGGATCTGACTGTCCTTTTCAGTCTCCAAATTTTAGAGAAATATTTCAAACTTACTGATAGACTAGAGTTAACTCAAATATCTAAAAAAACGAGAGAACTAATCAACCATTTTGAGAGAACGATAATATCAGGCATTTTTCAAACGTTATCTAATTTTTGGGCACCGCCTCCACTTGTCATTGCTAAAACACTACCAAATTCCATCTCAAGTCTAGTAGGTACTCTAACCGGTGAGTTCCATAGTTGTATGCCAAAATTTACAGGTCCTGATAAAAATTTTACCATTCCCTCAGAATTGATTTTAAAATACTTTTTACCATATATGATTGATATGAGAAGGGTTATTCGTCGTTTTATACTAGATAAGAGCGGTTCTATTGAATGGACTTGCTTTCATCATAAACTTACTGTAGGATTCAATTTTTTTTTAATTGATAATCATGAAGACATAAACTCGGACTCGATGTTAACATTAATCGACACCGCTATTTTTGAAATATATTACAATTATAATCCTACTATGGTTGGGTCGTTTTTGAGAATTGATAATCAATGTAGCTATGAAATTGTAACCCAAAAATTGAAAGAGAAAAAATATATTCAGGAATTGGTAGATTTTTACTATCAGAGAGAGAAACATGAACTTGCTTTGAGTTTATTAACATCTATGTCGAAGGAATTTGGAAACGATAATAATACGAAAGAGTTAGATAATGTGACAAAAATTTTAATTATTCAATATTTGCAAAAATTGGATCGTAAATGGTTAGAAGTAATATTTTCGTACACTGATTGGCTAATACAGAAATTCACTTCCTCAAAGCAGGAAGTACTATCGTCAATATTCATGAATGATACTTCATATGGAAAGAGTTTAGTTTCCGAACAAGTATATGATTTTATTGCAAAGCGAGATAGAGATCTTTCGTTGACCTATCTTGAATTTGTCTTAACAGTTTTTAATAACAAGGAAAAATTTGTGCTGACGGAGCTTCTAAAGAGATATCTTGATTTGAGCGTTGATAACACTCTAAAAATCAAAATATCTTCATTGGTAAAACTTGCCTCGAGTGTTTTACCAAGTGCGATTTTGATTGTTTTAGAAAAAAAAGGCTCTGAACAAAATAACAGGTTTATATTACACCTGAAAACCATACCATTGTTTGAGTTGAAAAAACACGGTGATTCTATTGATATACTATTCGATAAACTTGGTGATTATGAAGCAAGCTCCAGCTACTGCAATAGAGTTTATAAAGAAGATCCTATACTTGGTAGAAACTACTTTTCCGTTCTTTTTGAGAAATTCTTGAAAATTATTGATGAATCAAATATTCAGGTATTGAAAAATTTCCTGCAAGAAAATTGCTTGAAATTAGATATTAGAGAGGTTATATCAAAACTTCCAACAAACCTACCAGTTTCTCTTTTCGAAGATATTATACCCCAATTATTATTATCAGAGTCGATAAAAACTAATGATCTTTTATTAAGAAAGAATATCTTACAAATCGAACTCGCAAATAACACGGCCTCAATGAATAGTATCAGAGCTGAATACATAAAAATCTCGACAAATTCAAAGTGTCCTGTATGCAAAAAGAACTTTACGGGTGCTCTGAGTGAAAAGCTACTGTGGTTTGAACATAAAGGGAGAAAGATACTAACTCACTACTCATGTAAAAAAAATATACTTCGAAAGAATGAAAAGTTAGATGGACGCAACATTGTAACATTACAATATATCCAAAATCAACAAGCTGTCTAATTCGTTCCAATGATATAAAACTGTTTTAATGATATGCTTTATATAACAAATATAGAATTACTTATCATAAATATATGACTCCGTACCCAGCGGAGCATTAATCAGCTGATGACTACATTTCCGGTATACAAATGATTAATACATAAACCAAAGAAATGTGCAAAAAAATATACATAGTCTTGTTTTAATTAGTTAAGTCTGTGTCTGTGTGTGATTGTGCGTTTGTTATAAATGTACAGAATTGTTCAAGACATAATTCGACACATGTTATATATTAGTCAAGGAATCAAACAAAACAGAAATACTTTCACCGTAGTGGTCACGACGAATACATTCTGCAAAAATAGCAGAAACATCGATGACTACCAATTTCTTGGAATTAGCAAAACGTTCTCTGTCGATTGGATAAGTGTTGGTGACAACAATCTTGTCAATAGCATCAGATTCTTCAAGTTCTTCTAGACAATCACCAGTAAAAAGACCGTGAGTGGCAACAACATATACCTTCTTAGCACCACAGTTCTTGACCAAATGTTCTGCTGCACTTATTAAAGAACCAGGTCTATCGATCATATCATCCAGAATAATGGCAGAACGGTTATTAACATTACCAACTAGTGTGATTAGCTTTTCTTTGGTAGCTTCAGAAACTTCTTCTTCATCTTCGGAGTCTACAGCATCAAAAGTACCACCTAGACCATAAGAATCTATGCCATTGACTGAGTGTTCTTCATCAGATTCCATAGCAACTTCATCATCAACAGGTCCATCTTCTTCGTCGTCACCAATAACATGGCCATTACGAATTCTAGCTGTTTGGATACCATTAGTTAAAATAATGTTTTCTTCCTCATCAGGATCATCACCTTGTCTGATAATTGGTCTGTTTTTCCTTAATAAAGATTGTTTTCTTTGCCTCAACTGCTTCCAATCCTTATTTTGTGAATAAATATCCTTAGAACGACGACGATCAGTGTGGATCATCGCAAAGTTAATCTTCAGCACATCAGCCAAAGCAGTGACTCTCTTAGTACCACCTGGGTTCTTGGAAACTACAACAGCTTCTTCAAAATCTTCGACATTTTCTCTGATCCATTTAGCCAAACTTGGACCACCATAAAGGTTATCCACAGGCTTGGTAAAAAAACCTTGCATTTGGGAAGCATGTAAATCCATGGAAACAACATGGTCTGCACCCGCCATAACCAATAAGTTGGCCAACATCCTGGCAGTAATAGCACCTCTGTGTTTCTTCATTTTACATTGTTTGGAATAAGGAAATTGAGGGATGACAGCAGTAATTTTTCTAGCTGAACCACCTCTACAGGCGGAAACCAGAATCAGTAGTTCCATAATATGATCGTTGATGTTTTGAGAACCAGATTGAATCACATATACATCTTCGTCTCTAACAGAGACACCAATTTGGACAGAAGTTTCACCATTAGCGAACTTCTTTAAGGTACATGGGGCAGGCTCAATACCTAACCTTTGACAAACTAGGTTACCCAATTCTGGGTGTGAGTTACCAACAAAAACTTTACACTTACGCATTTTTAAAGACTCTTTGTTGAAGTCTAAACCTGATTCAATTTGTGACGACACTTTGGGAGAATAGCTTGAAACACCTTGGCGTTGCTGTAATGTTTAAAGATAACAAACTAAGTCAGTTTTTCTATAGAATATAACAAAAAACTATTTCTTTTAATTTGTTTTAAAATTTCAACAAAAAAATTAAAAGAGTTGTTACTCGATTTTCACCTTTGGGTAGCTAACAGATTAAGAAAAGCAATTAAGCTGTAGGAAACAATTAGATTTTGATTCAGATGAATTAAAATGGAGAGAGTCAAGTAATAAAGAAAGGTGAATTCAGAAATCCTTTCCTAATCACTTTGACCAATGAATGAAAAAATAAAAAATAAAAAAAAAATCCAAAATTCTTGCGATGAGCATCGGAAAGGGCAACTTTGGAAAATTTTCCAAAGAAAATTTTTTTGCAACGGGTCACTGGAAAAAAGAAAGAAAATTTTGACTGGGAGTAGGGATCATATAATGGATAATCGGAGTAATCCGGTTTGGAAAGCGAATAGCCATTGCAACTGCATGACGTTTCAAATGGCTAATAAATGTGAAATAATATTACAAAATTTAAATTAATATTATAAAGATTAAAATAATACATCATATTTCTAGTATACATATAAATCTATGAATCTATTTATCAAAAAACGATTGGCTATTATGTTTGTTTTTATTTAGTTTCGTACTTATCCCAGTTGTCTAGGATTTCCTTGATACGTTCGGAACTTGTCAACTTGTAGACATCTTCAAAGTATTCCTTTGTGATTTGGAATGGCTTGGCAGTCAAGTTTGGAATGTACTTACCGACCAATCTGTCAACCTTAACATTGTCCTTAATGATATTCTTGTTCAAGAAGTTCTTGAATGGCTTAACACCGTTTCTCAAATAAGAGGAGTGGAAAGGAACGGAAATACCACGCAATGGAATACAAGCAAAACCTCTCTCTAATTCAATTGGTTGTGGCTTGGCGATAGACTTCTTGGAGATTTCGTCAATGATTTCAAACAAATGTTCTTCAACCTTTTCTAGACTCATTTCAGCTTGTAGTTTAACGATATCAATCTTTTGGATCTTAACAAAGTTCAAAACATTAGTCAAAGTATCTAGGGCTCTTAGGTCACCAGCAGCAACGTATTGTTGGTTTTCAACGTTGTAGTTAACAATTTCCAACAACCATTCGGTTCTTTGACCAACCTTTTCAACAACAAATTGCAAAGCATCTTGAGTAAATGTTGGAGAGACTCTACCTGGGTTGACAGCAACCATACCGTAGTTAGATCTACCACTAGCATCTCTAGGAACAGCAACTTGCATGGTCATACCTCTGTAGAAAACAACTTCAACCAAAGACTCGATGGACATAACATCAGCCAAAGAAGCAAGAGCGGCATATTCACCCAAGGAGTGACCAGCAAAAGCAGCTTCGACAGGAATCAAACCCTTGGATCTCAGGTCTTCGAAAGCAGCCTTTTCCATTAATGTCAGAGCTGGTTGAGTAAATTGAGTAGCGGATAGTAAACCAGTTGGCGACTTGAAGGTGAATGAGGTAGTAGTATCGTTGATCTCCTTGAAAATCTTTTCAGTCTTCAACTCACCATCAACAATTGTTTCAAAAATCATATTAGAGTAGTTTTCTCTAATCTTTCTACCCTTCTCACCACCGAAGTGAACAGTGAACTCGGTTGGATTATTCTTTACAATGTGTAAGATGGAGAAACCGTAAGTTTCCTTGAAATGAGAGTCAGCTCTATCCCAGACCTCCTTAGCAACTGAAGACTTTTCATATAGATCCATACCCATACCTTGTTCTTGAGAACCTTGACCAGTGAAAACGAAAGCGGAGACTGGTTGTTCAACTTCGGCTTCACCAGTCAATACAACAACATCTTCATCATTCTTTGTTTCAAACTTAAACAACTTACGACCATTGATCATACCAACATGTTGAATAGATGTCTTCAATGGAGTGTTTGGAAGAACCATACTGGTGAATTGACAGTTGTAAGCTCTCACTCTGGAGGAAACACTATCAGCAGCCCAGGTCTCGATCAAACTACGGACAGAAGCAGAGGAGTACATACCATGAGTAATAGTACCCGGTAGATCTGCGTAGTTAGCAAAATGACGAGAAACATGGATTGGATTCAAATCACCTGAGACTCTAGCATATGGTTCGTTTGTACTTGGTGTGTAAGAGTCTAGTACAGCAATAGGAATTGGGTTCTCCAAGTTGACCTTTTCTTCCAATGGAGAAGCATTTCTTTTCAGGAAGTCTAGAACAGGGTTACCAAAAGATTCACCAGCTTCGTAGTTAACAATACCAATTTCGACCTTTTCCTTAGTTGGCAGCTCCATCAAGATAGGACCAGTACACTTGACCGAAGACAAAACGTTAGCATCCTTGAAAGTCAATTCAGTTTCAATTTCGAAAGTTAAAACCTTGCCCAACAAATCCAAGTCTTCGTCATCCAATTGAAACCATTCCTTAGAGCGCAAAACAGCAATATCCTTTGCGGAGTTAATGTGCATTTCATAGGAAGGCTCAACAGTCTTTTGGAAAGTGTTTTCAAAATCAGAGTACTTGCCTCTGTAGAAGAATGAGGAAGTAACCTCCATGATTGGCTTGCTTTCTCTGTATAAAGTACCGACAACCTCAACAACCTTACCAGTTGGTTGGTTGACAACAGATTTGATGGCAGCAGAGGTAGAGATGACATCACCTTCCTTTAATGGCTTAGCACCAGGCAGCATTTGGTAACCGTTAGACATGTGAACCAACTTCAATAGATCACCGTCAACAGTCTCTGGGAAAATAGCCTTAATAATTGCTCTCCAGCCGACAACAATTGCAAAATCCATAGGAGCTAACAAGTCTCTACCGGATCTTGGCACAAAATCTTCACAGTTGTTACCAATTGCATGAGTGAATTCTTGGATGTCTTGCTTGGTAATCTTGAAATCCTTACCCTTGATCTCCTTTCTTGGATCAAATTTCAAGTTGAAAGGCTCGTCAATCCATAATTTCCAGTACATTTCCTTGATACGTTGGTTACGATCTTCCATGATTTCAGAAATTGGAGCAAAACCATCATCGATGTTGTACTTATATAGTAATGGTAGAACAACTGGCTTACCATCCATAGTTCTATTTTCAATCATGTCCATTTCGATCAAATCCTTTTGAACAAGCTTCAATACAGCAGTTTCCTTGTATTCACCCTGAACTAATTCCTTCAATGTAATGACAGTCTTGTCCTCCTTATCGTAATCAGAAATTTCAACAATCATGTACTTGGTTGGCTTGAAAACCTTTCTAGCTGGGTTTTCGGTGTAAGAAGAGTTTTGAACCAATCTATTAGTGGAGAAGAATGCATGTCTCCAGTTTCTCTTGTGACCAGCAAGTAGCTTGAACCAAACAGTTTCGTCAGTGTTCGCATTAGCCTTCAAAACAATCTTCTTAGCATCCTTTTCAATTTCAGAGTATTCAACTTCGGATGGTTCCTCACCACCAAAGTATTCGACAGTTGGGATCTTGGAAGAGTCACCACCGTAGCAATCCTTCAATAGCATCTTAATGTGACCTTCATGAATACCATCCAATATTTCCTTAATAGGTTCATCGACCTTCTTGGTGAATTGGGCAGCGACTGGACCATGTAAGATACAAGTTCTTTGAACATCTTCATCCACAACAGCCTCCAAGTGTTCGGATTGCCATAAAGAATCCTTCTTAAAGAAAACCTCAAATCTTTGATCCAAGACTGGAACGAATGGAACTGGCTTTTGTAGTGGGTTCTGGCACATGTTCAAGAAATAGTCAACGTCTTGGGCATTCAAAAATTGTTCCTTAGCAGCTGGGTAAGCATCAAAGACTAACTTAATAGCCTTCTCTGGTTCATCCAAAATAGAGTAAGATTGGATAACAGATGTAGTCTTGGATTTGGTGAAACGTTCTTCAACACGTCTCAAGAAATCGCCAGTAAAGTTTCTCAAAGTGATATCAATCCAGGACTTGGTCTTCTTGATAAACATCAATTCGACAAGACGGTTTGCAACTTCTTCATAAGTCATGGATGTCAAATCACGAGCTTCGCCATTGACAGTAGCAAACCATGGCTTTTGGAAATCTTTGTTTAACTTAGAAATAATATAGTCCTTCTTAGCATCTAGGGCAGCCTGCAGCTTGTTCTTTGGCAAATTGAAAATTGTGTCATCCATTTCCTTCCAGAATAGAACACCACGAGTGGCAATCTTATGGATTGGTTCACCCATTTCGGAACGAACAGTAATAATACCACCAGTTGGCTTCTTGTAAGTTTGTTCCCATTGAGAGTCTGGAACACCAGTACATTCGGCAATCAAGTTCTTAGCAGCCAAAGAAGTTTTACATTCCTTAGCAACCATAACACGAGAACCAAACAACAAACCATCGAATGGCATTGGTGGGTAGTTCATCTTAGTAGACCATTCACCAGTCAGGTATGGGTAAGTATCTTCAGCAGCACCGAAACCAGAGCCTGCGATTAGGATAATATTAGAGTATCTTCTCAACTTAGAGTACATTTGCAACATTGGTTGATGGAAATCTTCGAAAGAGTGGTGACCACCACCTCTACCACCAGTCCATTGTAGAACAATTGGGAAATTTGGATGAGCCTTAGCAATAGTAATAACTTGAGAAATTGCTTCAATAGAACCTGGCTTTAGCCCCAAGTGTGTTAAACCTAGAGTTTCGATGTATTCACTAGCAACCTCTAGAGATGGAACACCAGCACCAATGGTCATGGATTGGATTGGGTAACCCTTGGCTCTCAATTCCTTGATCAAAGGAATACCCCATTGTAGCATTCTTGGGTTGACATAAATTAAGTTGATGGATAAGCTGTAACCCTTCTTTATTTGAGAAACAACTTCGTCGATAGCCTTAGTCATACCGTCTGGAGAGAAGTAACCACCACCGGCTAATTCAATAGTGTAACCAGAGTTAATGGTGGCAGCAACAAATTCTGGTGACACAGTACTTGGGGTCATACCTGGGATCAATAATGGTGGTCTACCAATCATCTTAGAAAACTTAGTTTCGACGAAGATCTTACCAGCTTTTGTCTTAACCAGTTTAGGTTGATATTCCTTCAACCAATCTGGGTTCTGCTTGACAGGACGAGTTGGAGCATCAAAGATTTCTTGTTTGAAGCCGTAGTCGTCATCCGGGTTGATATCTAGGGTACCAGCGACAATAACACGAACACCGGTACCATCCTTGTTACGGTGAGTCAAAACACCCAAACCAGAAGTACCACCAGGGCCAAAATCTAGAATATGAGTAGCTTCAAACTGAGTTGATAGCTCCCAGTTAACTGGAAGTCTAATGATAAGAGCTGTGATTCTTTGTATAATTGAACCATTGTAATCTCTCAAGTCCTTACCATCATATGTGTCGTAAACAGGAATTTTGATATCCTTGGCAGCAAATTCGATGTTGAAATCCTTGACATTCTTGATGATTGCGTCGTTAGCAGATTCTAGCAGATGGGAGTGGAATGGAGATGCAACAGGCAGGAATCTGTTAGAGAACCTTAATTTTCTTTCGCTGAAAGGTATCCTAGATTGATCTAGACCACTTGGTTCCTTGGCTTTTCTCAATGTTAAGTTTAGACCGTATAGGGATTGAGGTGGACCAGAGACAACCAAGTTTCTAGCACCATTAACCAAAGAGATAACAATGTGTTTCTCAGCTGGCAAGTGACTGTTAGTCTTATCTACAAATTCTTGGACTTGGTCCTTGGTTAGATTAGAGATTGTTAACATTGGTGATGGCACACCTTCACCATTTTCAAGGGAGTCCTGTAGGATAGAAGGTGGCAAAGAGGTCTTTGGGTAAGCCACGTAACAGTGAACACCAATAAAGAACAATAGGGAGATAGCCTTTTCGAAGGACTTGAAGAAATCATCCCAAGAGTTGGCCTCAGCAATAGATACGGCAGCGACAAGACCTTGAGAATGACCGGTGGCACCTTGGATCTTGCTTCTCAATTGACCTGGGGTGACATTTAACAGTCTAGCAGTCAATGCATAGTGAGTCAACTGTATAACACCTATTAAAGGACAGGAAATAGGGATGGATAATAAATAGTCGTTTTCTGGGGTAGCTTCTGGATGTTTTAGCCAGTGCATGATATCGAAACCTTGGGTAAAGATCTTTTCCATGTCCTGAGAGCTATTCTTCAGCAACTTGTTCAGGGTCTGGGCGACGTATGCAAGAATATCTTCTATCAAGTAATTGTAAGTCTCGTACAGATCGCGCAGTTCTTCGAAGTAGTCATCAGTGTTACCTTGACCACCAAAGATAGCGTAAATTTTAGTAGCGTCACTAGCAAACAAAGCAGATTGCAAAGGTGAGGTTTGTTTTGCGGTAATTACACCACGCTTAGTTAGGACAGCCTTGGCGTTCAAATAATTACGGATTAGTTCCTTAATTTTAGTCAATGTAGTTGGGAAAACAACACCATTCTTGTTCTCTTCCTCGGCGAGTAGGTTAATCTCCTCGTCACCTTGTTGTAACAGTTCAGCGGCCAAGGCATGAATATCGTTACCATTCAAATACGAACTTTCGAAATCCTGAAAGGTAAGAGCGAGTATAGACAAGAATTTGCTCTCTTCTTCAGATGTACTGTCGTTACCAATTAAAGAGGTAACATAACGGATAAACTTACCCAATAACTCAACGGCAGAAGTAGGTTCTTCGTCACTTTGCAAGTCCTCAGAAGGTTGCTGATGATTAGGTAATTGTAATTTCAAGAACTGATCATTCAATTGTGACAAAAGAAAGAATTGAGAGATAGGAATGACCAAAGTGTGCTCAATTGAGCCATATGATAGCGTAAAAGGTCTGGTATCCATTATAAAAAAAATCTCTTCTCTATTATTTTTTTTTTGTAGTTTGGGTAAGTCTTATAATTCTATCTTCTCCTTTCACTCCTATAACAAAAGTAAGAAAGAGAGATTCAAATTATTTTTTTGCCTCTATAAAAAGTACCCGATATATATAATAGATTAACTATCTTTCTGTTTCTTGAGTGCTAAAGTGTAGGTTGATCGTGATACGCAAGTTCTAATAATAGACAGAAGGAAGAAAAGGGTTCCTCAACCGTTGAACAACGAAAGCAAGCAAAAAAAAAAAAAATTTCAACAATTGAAATCTTCACATGTCAATAAAAAAAAAAAAAAAAAAAAAAAAATTTTTACAACAAAAAAAAAAAAAAAAAAAAAAAAAATCCCATAAAAAAAAAAAAAAAAAAAAAAAAAAAAAAAAAAAAAAAAAAAAAACAAAAAAAAAAAAAAAAAAAAAAAAAAAAAAAAACAAAAAAAAAAAAAAAAAAAAAAAAAAAAAAAAAAAAAAAAATGAAAATCTAAAAAAAAAAAAAAAAAAAAAAAAAAAAAAAAAAATTTTTCTTCACACCAAAAAAAAAAAACAGAGAAAATTTCCCTTGTACACAGAAACGTAGACACAAATAAAAACAGATAAAAAAAAAATCCATCAAAAAAGCCAGAATATTTCACAAGACAACCACAAAAAAAAAAAATTACACAAAAAAATAGGACAATCTCTCCTGTACGAAAAAAAAAAGGTTGCGTACATAAAAAAAATAGGGATAATGCTCCCACGCTCAAATACAGCTACACGTACTCACAAAGAAAATGACGTATAACCATTTGACGCGTCTTGCACAGAAAACACCGAGAGTGAAATTTTAGTGAGTTTTGGCTTTTTTTTTTTCACATGTACATATCACTATCACTAGGTACTATGCGTGTATGATCTACGTATATGAGTATATATTGCTTTGACCGCAACTTTTTTTGTCGTTGTTGCTTAGAGAAGTTAAGAGTGTGAGTGGTTCCTAACCGGTTTGTTAAAAATCAGGTACCTGTTGATTAAATTAGTATATTAATATTCGTTAGATGTTATATATGCAATTTTCTTTAATAGATTTTCGTAACATATGTTGAAAAAAAACTTAGCAGTTAATGAAAATACTTTAAAAAAAATTTGTTTTATTTTTTTGTTGAGTGATCACGTATCACGGGGCCTTCTGTGGCCCAGTATGGTTCTCGGTGGGTCAAGTTGGCTTTGTTCGATGGCATATGCTGAGGGAGACAAATGGTCGTAAGATTTAAATTGATCGTCAAGGTCGTCGCCTGTTCCGGTATTGCCGATTGCGGGTAGATTTTGTGAGTTATAGCTCAACGTATCGGTGAGACTCATCGGAACTGCTGTTGCTGCTTCTTCTTCTTCAACACTCTCCGATAGCTCTTGTTGAATATTACTATCGTTCTCGAGGCTCAGTGCGAGTTGGGCTTGGCAGTTATCCACCAGATCGTCACCACGATTGAGTCCGAAGTTGTCAAATGTAAATAACGTCTCAATGGTTTCGTTGTAGTATCTGTCATACATAGAATATTTCGGCTTTAACACAATTTCAAGTGTTGACATTGTGTAAGCACTAGCAATTTCATTGCTGTTGCTATTGTTGTAAGGGTCATTATTATCAGTTCCAGTTGGAGGGTAACTGAAAAGTTCATCCAGTACCGGGTCTCTTTGAAGACTTAGTAATAGTTCTAGTTGATGGCCTTCACGGCCGTTTGCATAGTCTAGGCGTACACCATGGTACAATATGCTGTCATTCGGTATCTCTATACCTCGATTAACGTCATCACGTTTGATCCAAATAATAATACGACCCTCTAGGATATATAGCTCTGTTTCCAGAATATCACTCTTGTCTAAATCACGTAACATGAATTCGCGGCCACCACCATATAGAATAAGTTTGCCGTCTTTGTCGTCGTAAAGTTCGTTATTCACAAGGGCTCTTGGTTGTTGTAACTGGTATTGTTTCCACGGTATAACATTTTCCAATGTAGGTTTAATAGATGCTACAGAGCTCATTCTTAATTTGTCTTTCCGTGTATCAAGGACCTAATTCTCCTCTTTGCTGTCTAGTGATTGTTACGTTAGTAAACTCCACTGTGTTTTAATTTTAATTTTGTTCATAGAATTTTATTCTTTTTTTTTAATTTTTTTCCAATTTTTCAAAGTTGAATTTTTATATTTTTTTTCATTATGAGCCGAACAATGAGACCACTGTACCCCTAAATAATATTAACTGACATTTCGAGTATTTTAATTCGATATATCCATGTGGAATTAGATTGCTGGTATGTAGAATAAAAGTTAAAAATAAAATATATAAATATTATTACTTCATTGAGAGAAAAAAAAAAAAAAAAATAGGAAAAAAAAAAGAGAAAAATATATGTATGGGAATGCTGAAATTTTTTTTTGTCTTCAAAGAAAATTGTACATTGTTTTGTCATTGTGATTTAGTTTCATATGTTCTCATTAGAGTTGATGTAGATGATGTCTGCAGTTTGGTCAAACCCATTGAATGGTGTGGCAGCACTTGATGTGTAAGCTCCTAGGTTAGGGAAGTACAACCAATCTCCTACCACTAGGTCATGCTTCATGTAGTATTCTTTTGTGATGCAGTCTAGACCGTCGCATGTAGGACCCCACATAGATACCTTGTATGGACATGTTTCCTTAGGTTGTGGGCATGTAGATTCAAAGTCATCGTAGTGGAAGTTTTCTCTGTGCCATAGAGTTCTTGGGGTTGGTTCCTGGTGATCAAACAAAATGCAGTTCATGTTACCGTAAACACCATCGTTAATGTATAACATGGATTCAACATCGTTTAACTTTCTCTTAGCGATAACATTTGCTGCTAGAGTGAAAGCGGATGCTACTAGGTATCTACCTGGTTCTGCAATGATTTCAACATCAGATGAGACTGGGAAGTATTCTTCCAATGCAAGTCTTAAAACAGCACTAGCTTCTTTGAAAGATTCTAGTTGGAAGCCACCACCAACATCTAAAACTTTTAAAGGTGGTAGACCGTAGTCCTTAGTAGCTTTGTCAAAGACAATTCTTGCATCTCTAGTAGCCTTGTATAGAGAGGAGAAATCGGATGCACCAGAGCCTACGTGGAAGGAGACACCAACTAGGTTTAGACCCAATTCTTTGACGCATGCCAGCAGAGAGTCAACTCTTTCCATTTCACAGCCATATTTAGTAGATAGACGGCACTGAGCAGTAGAGTCATCGGTAGCAATCCGTAGGAACAACTCAGAACCAGGATGGAATTTTTTGATCTTGTGTAATTCTTCAACGTTGTCGAAAGTGGACTTCAAAACATTGTTGTTAGCTGCGTATCTAATGAAAGAAGCAGCCTTACATGGGTTCGCGTAGATAATTCTGTCGGCAGAAACACCAGTGGATAAAACCTTGTCAATCTCCAGTTTAGATGCACAATCGAAGTTAGCTCCTAGAGAAGCTAGCTTATTGATAATCTTCAAGTCAGGGTTACACTTAACTGCGTAGAAAGGCTGTACTCTAGGTAGTTCAACCTTCCAGTTCTTGTAGAGTCTCTCAATCTCACCCATATCGCACACAAAAAAGGAATTTTCCTCACCTGGAGCACAAGTCTCGTTGCTGATCATATCAACTCTTTGTCTCAAAGCTTGAAAGATCTGTGCATGAGCTTGCTCGTGTGGCAGCCTGCTGATATCCACATCATTCTTCAAATCCTCCAAAAACTTCTCCAAGAACGATTCTGTGGTGTCAACTTTCTTCAAGCTCTTTTCAGAATAATCAACCAAAGTAGTGGTAGAGGTAAACAAATTCTTGCTAATTTCAGTAGACATATTTTGGTTTTTGGTTTTTTTGAGGGGCTTTTTTTTTTCTTTCCTTCTGTTTTCTACCAGTTTATTTTATACTTTAAGAAGATGAATTACCAAAAAAAAACTCTGATCCTTTTATGTAAAAGAACTCCAAAGTATTCCAGGTTTCCTTTTTGAGAGGGGGTTGAAATAATAAAAAAGAAAAAATATTTCTTCCTTTAAAAAAATATCACCAAAAAAAAAAAAAATGCTATAAAAAAAAAAACTTTAACTACATTACAAAAAAAAAAAAAAAAAAAAAAAAAAGAAACATTCAGGAAAGAAAAAATTTTTTCCGCAAAGCAAAAAAAAATTTTTCAGCGAAGTCAAAAAAAAAACTTGTTAACGACCACATTTGTACGTCCATTTCTTAAAGAAAAAATAGAATAAAAAAAACAACCCGCATCACTTCAATTTCTCGGCCAATGGATCCAAAAAAATATTACGGAGGGGGCCCCGCTTTCTAAAATTTGATATTGACGTATCAATTGTACGAAGGTTTCTCTGTGATTGTTCAATCAAAAAAAAATTGAGAAATTTTCAGGGGGAGGCACCCCTCAGATATCCGGGTAATTTTGTAAGTTGTTTTTTTGATTGCTTTCATATTTTGGTTCTCTAAACTCTAATGATTAGGACACAATAGTTGATGTAACCAATGTAAACACTAATAGTGAAAAGTTTTCATTTTGAAAGAGTATGTTATCGATAACATTATGTACTTAAATAATAATCCGGAGAAATAGAAATATATAAAATTTGTTGCTAGAAAAAAGAAATAGGTTCTTAAGAATAGAATAAAAGTAAGAAATAGTATTTTTTTTACCTAAAAATGCTTCGAAAAAGAATATGCGTCGATCTAATTGTTGGTGTAATCCCTAAATTTTTAAATTCTTTACCTGAAAGATGAAATAAAAATATTTTGTCGTTAAAAAAAAAGTCATTGCAATGTAAAAGTCATAGTTTTTCTAATATTCAGTATAATCAAACTGTGCGCACAGTTTAGTATTAATCTAATTTTAGATCCCTTAATCAAAAATACTTGTTCTTTTTTTTTTTGGTTTTTATTTTTTACATTTTTTTTGTGATTTTTTGTAGTGTTACGATATGACGAAGATGTGAGTACAATTTTATTGTTTTATTTGGTCTCTGTAATGTGGTTACAGAAGAGGCATCTGTAACCTTCAATTTCAGTTCCTAAAGAGGGCGCGAATTCTTTCTCAACACCGTGTGACTTCATTATATTTAGTTCACCCTTCGTAGGAATCTTACGACATGTGTCATTTAAACATCTAGTTCTTGTCTTTTTGTATCTCAACCCACATGAGTTACATAACTGTTCCGTTTTCTTACCAGACCATGATGGTCTCCAACATGGTGAATCACTAGAACTACACGAGACACATTTTCTCAAATTATAAGAAGAGTGTTTAGGACTACCACTACCACTTCTGCTCTTATTGCTATTTGAGCGATGCGGTATAGTGGTTAGTGAAGAGTTCGATATTTTCTTTTTAGGAGAACTACTGCTGCCAGTAATCTTTTTGCTGTTGTAATAGTGCTTTGGAGATGTGTTGGTGGAGACTGATGTCTTAGCCGCTGCCGCACCGAGTAAGGCAAGGTTGGGGGAATCAGAAATATGTTGACCATATTTGAGAGCAGGGGTACTAAACACACTGGCGTTGTTAACATTAGGACCTTGTTGTTGTTGGTATGAATAGCTATCCCTACGCTGCAAAATATTTTGGTTTGGGGTGATTGGTCTAGAAGGTGAACGTGACCTTGAACGTGACACATTATTTTTGTGTTGTCTCTTAAATTCTTTTGGCGTTGATGGCTCAACAAATGTTGTAAATCTTGTTGGTGACTGTGATAATTCTCTTCTTCTAGGACTTGAAGATCTGGTGGAGGAAGGTGAAGTTGAGTTTGAATTTGATTGTTCAAGTTTATTGGCCAATTGCGTAGCTGCGTCGCTAATAAAAGATGTCGATTTCAAGCTACCAGGCTTAGAAACTCTATTTCCTGCTCTCGAGTTTATTGAGAGAACATCCCTATTATCTAACAGTCTCTTAATTTGTAATGCTTTAAAACTATTTGTCTTCTTATGACCACTTGGAGATGACCCGTTATAATAGTTTTCATATTGTTTAGTTCTCACTGTTTGTATCAGCTTTTCACTAATTATTGGTGTAAAATCCTTCAGCTCATCACCTGGAGTCTTTGGTGTTTGCGCAATAATAGGATTAGTTGCCTTAAAACTCTCATTAGAATTTTGTCTCCTTGTCTTATTCGTGCTATTTGGACTCATTGGTGGGGTTACTGGTGCCTCATAAGTCCAAGGTGAGTTTGACAACTTCTCGAATTGATCCTTTGGATTCAAAATAGAAGGTATACCATTTTTTGATGATAAATTATCAGAACCACCAACATTATTTCTTAATTGGCTAATTGGAAATTGTGTTCTAACCTTTGAGACTTCTTCCTGAATTCTGACATAGTCCTCATAGGATTTTTCTTTACACCAATGCATTAGATTTTGTCTCCAGCGACCATTGACCCTTGCGGTATCAGGATACAGCTTAGAGTTCTCTTGCAAAGATGGATCAGGTAGTAGTTGCAAATGTCTTAGAGATGGCAATGCCACGCGGTTTAGCGGATAAACATGATGTGGTTGTGTAATGGGAACATTAGCATCTACTCTATCTTGTGACTCTTGAATCGTCGATGAGCGTAATAGATTGGGTACCGTAGATGTGTTTAGTTTTTCAGGTGAGGGGAAAGAAGTAGCTATTGCAGTATTAACATTTCTATCCGTTGGCGGTGACGTGGAAGGAGTTAGTACTGAAATATAGTTGTTTCCGTTAAAATGGTTTGGAGATGCAGGTGCTGTATTAGATTTTCTAAAAGGCATACCATTTAGGAAATGTGAATTGTTATTTGTAAATTTAGAACCAGTTATAGCTCCATCTGTTCGGTTGAACAACGAGCTACTAATATTAGCTAACCCAGTTTTCCCGATATTAAGTGAAAGTTTAGACGTCGAAGGGATCGGTGAAGAAAAATATGAATAGTTTCTTGAACCTGGGCTAGAATGAGAATGACCATGTAAATCAAAAGTTGCCGTGGTGGATTGAGGTAGCATCACTGGAGGATGATTATCTGCTGGGATTGAGTTATTGTTTGATTGTAGATGTCCTTCTGAACCAGCAGAAGATACGTAGGAACCAGCATTTGGAGAAAACGATGACTTACCTAAAAGTGGCATCGATAAATCATTGAAAGGTACCGACATATGTTTCCCAAAAAAATAGGCTTCTAAGCGTTTTTGAATATTTTTTCCTTAGTTTGTCTTTGTTTTTTAAAGTGTTTTAAAGGTTTAGTTCCCTTCTTTTGTTAAATATTTTTTTCTGTTTTTTAAATTGTTCCTATACTGGTAATAGCGAGTGAACCAATATGATAAGCACAAAAATAATAAGAAAAGTAATGAATGAACAGGTTAGAGAATAATCTAAAAGAAGGACTTAATAATTTTTTTCAGTTTTTTTTTTATTAATGAATGGTCAGGTTAGGTTTCCTTTCTTTAATATTTATTTTTGTGTTAATATAGTTTGATAGATATTTTATTTTGTTTCCAAATTAGTAAAAATTAAGGTAATAAATCAAGACTCAAGAAAAAAAGAAGAAAATAAATTAAAGATCAAAAACCAAAATTAAATGAGTCTTAAAGAACCCACATATCATAAAAAGGGAAATTAAAAAGTGAAATTAAGAAGCATTATATATAATTCATATAATAAAAACTAAGAAAAACAGAATGGAACCAGCATTTAAAAAAAAAAAAAAAGATTGCAAAGAAATGAGATTAAGTTTCCTTCTACCTTCAATTCTAGTTAAAGAACTAAAATTTCACAAATACTTTTTGTAATCCTTAAGAATATTTATATTGAATCAAAAAAAATGAGTAGATCAAAACCAGCCCTTTCATATTTTTTATTCTACGCTTTTAGAGTAACGACTTCCTAAAATAACAGTCCCTTCAATCAATTACACTTCCTATTTTGGAAATCGTGGTACAAATTACTTCGGACAAACCAAGGGGAAGAACAAAGAAAAAAAATAAATAAAATTCGATGGCTGGTTAAGTTTACTTTTTACGAATCTCGAAACAGAAACTCCTGCAGCACTGCTGATCGGATCATGTAAGAAAAAAGAAAAGCAGATAATTCTTTTTTAGGCGAATACAGACTTTCCTCTTTCGGAAATGTAATTGATTTCCATATCAGGAAATGTGTAAACAATGTACAATGCGATTGTACGTCATTTCCTAAAAATAATATAGTAAATGCAAAATGCAAAAAGACAGAAAATCAAAAAGACCAGCCATTTTATATATATAGCATTTTATGAAAGTAACTACAGGCCTTTGATGAAATGTGATTAAAGTCCTCGTGATGTCAAGTGTCAGCTACGGTTTCTGATACGATATATAATGAGTGACCGAAGCGTATATAGTGATCGTAAATTTTTTAAATTTTTTTTTTCTTCTCTGCCAAAAGTTATTGAACTGGAGATGAGAAGGGCTTACTGTAAGTTAGAAGAACACTAAGTTCTGTCCAGGCGGAGCACAATACTAATAGCACTAGGAAAATAAAAAATAGAGCTAAATAGCAATATGAACAACAATTCGAATCAATTCCAGTTGATAGACCTCTTTGTCAAGAAAGTGTTAGCACATTTAGATGAACCCAACCAAAATAAGCTAATGGAGTTCCTTCAACTCTTCCAATCCCCAAAGACAACCCCACAGCTTACTACCGCAAGCAAAATTATATACAACTCCATGCCTTTCGCAGACCCCACAATATTTTTAACTATGTGGTCACAACAGGTAGTACAAACACAACACGTCCTATCAGCACTCGACTATCACGTGATACCTACTGGCACGACAAACACTATACTCTGCAATGTCAATTGCAAAGTGCGGTTTGATGAGAGTGGTCGTAACAAGATGGGACAAGACAGTATGATCGAGAACAGCAACAATGGTAATAATAGACCACAATGGGGGTCATACTTTGGCGTATCTATGCAGATATGCATGGAAGACCGCATATTCAGGAACGATTTCAACGGAGTAATCACTTCGTTGAACTACAAGATCGTATACAAACCAGACGACTCCCTAATGAAGATTATGTAATCATGTGTATATGTGGCTACAGTACATAGAAAACTAATGAAATAGAAATCCTTTTTTCTTCTTTAAAAGTTAGAAAATTTAAGATTCAAGTTCAACAACATAACTCCAGTAATAAACGAATTTTGATATATCATTGGTAAATGGGAATGCTCTTATAGTAGCAATGCTCCGGGTTAGTATTTTTTTTGTTGAACTATTTTAATTAATTTTTTTTTTTTTAGAAGTTTCTTTCCTCCGTTTGCCTTCCCTTTTTTCCCCCTTCACAAAATGATTTTCTCTTTTTCATTTTTTTTTCTTGATTTAAGTTCCTATCTCTAACACCCCCAAACCTTCTCTATGGATTTTCTCTCCCCCTCTCACTTCTCCCCCTCCCCCGCTTTTTTCGCCGAAACAAAAGTTTTGGGAATGTTTTTTCTGTGCTCTTACTTTCCCGCCCCTCCGAAGAGTGACGAACAAGTTTTTTCTTGTTCGGAGGGGGGGATCAAGGTTCCTTTCTCGCTCGCTCCCTCAGATATTTTGTACGGAAGGATCTCTACTTCTCCGTGCTCAAAGAGCCTTGACACAAGAACAGGTAAAGATGAAAAACTACATTGTCCGAAAAAAGTAATTCACTACAGAGTAAAGGCAGAGAGGGGGGTAAAATACCCCAACAAAAAGGGAGGGAGTAGGGGGGGTAGAGAGAGAGAACAGCTACAAGTGTATTCAAGATGGGAAAAAAACTCAACAATTTTTCCTTTAAATCATAGTCATGCCTAGAATATACAGCAGTAGTACATTTAAAGCGGCTACTGTTGCAGTCCAAGAATTTTTTTTAATATCAATATCTTTCAATTTTTGTTGGGGTTCTAGCGGCGAATTTTTTCTTAAATATCCCATGCAACTACGAGATGGCTGCTAAGACTCATAGAGGAAATCCATTGGACCACACAAAATGTGATGAGTTTGCCCGAAGGGAAAAGAACGTATGGTAAAAAAAAAAAACGTTAATAAAAAGTTGGAGTAAAAATATATAATGCTTTGTATTTTTTTTTGATGTCAAAATGCATTAAATATTGCACTCTCTTAAGAACCTTGAATAAAGTAAAAAGAAATACTGAAAGCAAGGCGTTTAAACATCACGGAATACTGTCAATAATCTCCGAATACTCCATTTTTTTTTCTTCTTTCTCGCTTTTTATTATTTTCTCTTTTCGGACTTGACGAGAGGACAACAACTTGAAAAGGTAATCATATAACCTAAAAGAGAATAAAAGGTATATATATAAACCGTACCCAAAGAAATAATAAATTAATTTTTTTTTCCCCGACTATTTCAATTTCTTTCCAAGAAGATTAAGACAGAAATCAAATAAAAAACAAAAACAAAAACAAAAAAATAAAAAATGGGTTTTGCAGTACATCGTCATGCACAACGTGCTGCTATTAAGTATACTCATCCAGACACGTATCCTAATGCCAAGCAACTAAAGAGATCCACACAGATTATCCTGTACTCTACTTGTGTCGTTTTTCTGTTTACCACTTTTATCTTATTCATTATAGCCACTGCAGGCTCTACGGCGAACTACAGTCCGATCCACAATATCTACATTGGTGATGCCGACATTAGTCATATTAATGTTTCCAAAGTTATTCCACAGATCGGTCCTGTGCTGACTATCTTGGGTACTGCTTTGACTGCTCCAAACAGTTCCGTCAAAGAAATCTTTGACTCCTTGAAAGCTGTAGCTGACACCCCTGCTCTGACTCCGTTACTATCTCTGTTGGTAAATGCCAATAGTACTGCCGATACCGTCGTGGCTTTGACAAACTTGGCTCCTTTAGCTATCAGTAATGACTCCGAATCCTCAACTAAAGAATTGGTGGCTATTAGTGGGTTGTTAAATTTTTCTACTGATAAGAACCAAACTTTAATTTCGTTGGGGGAACTGGTTATTCCATCAATCGAACAATTAAAAAGTGGCCAACCTAGTGATAACTCCACAACTATGGTTCTCAACATCTTACAGGACTCTCAGAATCCAGTCGATGATGTCCCCGCTTTGTATTCTTTGAACAACATGACCTTAGCTGATAAGACTCAGTTACTACCTGTTTTCCAAATATTCAGCTTGACGACTAATGTCAATGATACTTTAAGTGCCTTGGGTTCCTTGATGAACGCTAACGTCCCATCTGCTTTAGGTGTCACTCTACTGACAACTTTACAAGGCTCTCTAAATGGTGATTCTAACCAAAATTTGTCATCTTTGTTTAGTACGTTACAAAGTTCTGTTCCAGATAGCCAAAAAGATGCTGTAACAGCTGTGGAAACATTGTTAGACGATTCGACCAATAAGAATGCCACCATCAACAACTTGTTGTCTTTACTGAGACAAAATGTTACCACATCTCCTTCTGCTAAAGTAGCGTTTGAAGATATGTCTACTCTTTTGAATGATACCAAGAACCAAACTTTGGTTCTACAAAGCTTACCATTATTGGCCGCAGTTCGTAACAGCACATTGGCTGGTCTACAACTAGCTGGCTTGGGTGGTATCGTCAATTCGACAAACAACCCAAGAAATGTTCTCGGTATCCTGGGTGCTTTGCAAGCTGGTCTTCAGGACCCAAATACTAACACAGATGCCGTTCCTTCTCTTTTCAATCTGCTAACTGCTTCTACCAACCCATACAATAGTTTCACTTCATTAGTTTCATTGACTTCCTGGGCTACCTCTAATCCTGACACTTTTAGACCTATTGTGAAGATTTTAGAGGATGCTAACCAAGTAACAGAGGTTACTCAGGAACAGTTGAAAGAAATGACTCCTGAATTGTTAGATTATCTGGAAATTCCTGCAGCTTTCAGACTTTCTATATTTACTTTGTGTGACATCAACAAGGATGGTAAAGTGTACAAATGTAACGCTGCTCACGCTGTTCAAAACTTGGATTTCAGATCTATTATTTATAATAGTTTGATTGAGTCGCAGTTTGAACCATATATGAAGGCCTTAAATATCAGTGCTAATGATTTGTACTTGGAAGGTAAATTGCTTCACAGACAACATGAGTATGTTCCAGCAGTGAAAGCTGCCTTATCAATGAATTTATTGACCATTATTGTATCTTTCTTCGGTCTATGGGGTTGGGTTATCTTATTAATCCCTAAGTACGGCAGAAATCTAGGTGTTTGGTGTTACACTGCTACTATGACCGCATGTGCAGCTCTATTCAGTTGTTTGGGTGCTAGTATTATTGCTATTATGATCACTATTATTAAATCCGGTACTAGTCATGATAAATTTAATGTCATTTATACAACTGGTCCTGCATATTCGGGCTTGACCTGGTGCGGTTTTGCAGTTGCTTGTTTTTCAACCTTCATCTTCCTATATGTCGCTTTCTATGCTAGGGTTGGTAAGCCACGTGATAGTTTTATGATGACAGAAAAGAATATGAACCCCGACTCTAGTGATAGTAACAGCACCAATAGCATGACCAACTATAATACCGAAAAGGTCATTCAATCAGTTGATGTTGAGAATATTGATGGAGATGACAGCTCCAACTATGATAATAGGAATAATTCTCCTCGTCATATCATGGTCTGAATATTATAACTATAATACCGACCCATTTTTATATCTTATTTGTTTCTGCTTTTAATTTAATTCTATTTTTTTTTTTATTTTCTAACGAACCATAATCTTGTGACATAAGGAAATTCCATTCGAAATGTATGTTCTTCTTCTTTTCTAGAAGAATTATATTAAGGTTTTTATACTATATGGAAGGGATCCATCAGTTCAAGAAAACAAAAAAATCAATACCAAAGAAAAACATCATAATGAGTTCTTGGAATTATTTCCAAATGATATTTAAAACCATAATTTTTTTGTTTCAAAATGTTATTGGCCTTCAAAAACACAAACTAATTGTATTATTTCTTTCATACTTACCAGTTAATAACTTTATAATCAAAAAAACTAATTTTTGATAGTACACATTTTCTTTTTTTAGTGAACTTTTCAAGAGCAAGTTAATAAAAAATAAACTCTTAAATTACAAAAGTTTGAAGAATGGTAGAAAAACTTTCTTCGAGACCTTTATATATATGTACATAATTAAAATGGAACCAAAACACACTCCCAGTTTTTAATCATTTAATTAGCTACATTTTCGCTGTTTATATTCTTACACCCGGAGTAAGATAGAAGAATCTGTAGATCACTAAATGCCATAAGGCACAAACAATGGAAGGGTCCCCTTGTCTCGAGGTGAAGAGTATATTAACGCACGGACCATTCTTTTTGCAAAGCCTATTTCTTATCCCTCCGCATCAATGTAGTGCTACGAGCTTCAGTATACAAAAATTCAATATTTCTCTAGACTCGGTGTTTATTTTCTATCTCCCGATAGAAGTAATCTCTTACGTCAAAACCCTAAAATTTGTTCTTATTTCTTAATATTCTTTTTCCTGAAACCCTAGGGTTATAATTAATTATAATTATGGGGGAAAGGGAACTCGGAGTTAATCATGACTACCTCCGGGATTTTTCCTTGAAGAGAGCTTCTCATCGTGTATGTGTGGGGTGAACGTAAATAAGTAAGATGTCTGGGAGAGGGGCAGAAAACAACATCACTACACATAATTATTATAAATATACAAACAAATATTAATACCCAAACGTTTCATCAACAACATAAAGCTAGCAAACTCAAAGTGATTTGTCATTAATCATACTAAATAAATAAAAACAGCTAGAAAAAAAAAGATAAAAAATAAGTTGCCATGTCTCTGTTAAGGGTGTATCAGAAACATAGGGTGAATATTCTACGAACATCGTACATTTTGCTGCTATTTGCATCTCTCTATGGTTCAGGATCCACAAAAAGTGGGAATGAGAAGCCACGTAAGAAGAAAACCGGCGATTCAGTTACTTCAAGTGGGAGTGGATCAAGTATAGGAGAAGAGAAGAGTACGCTGAGTAAACTTAGTGAACGGTTACGGGACCGCAAAGATTCTCTCTCTAGCCCGGATGAGATGGATTCCGAGGGAAGCATTGATGTGGACGATCTGTTAGAAAGTAAAGAGAGTGACGAAATCGTGATCAAGGCTCGAAACAGAGTAATTAATAAATTAACAACGACTAGTTCATTACATGGTACTACCAATATCATTACAACTAATGTTGAAGAAAAAACCACGAGTCCCGAGGATGACATAGGAACTAAACTAAAAAGAGCTGATTTCTTAATGAAACTACTTCTTAAGGACAGTAGAATTGTACTACTATTCATTTCACAAGCTATCTTACTTGTAATTAGAACATTTTTATCTCTGCATGTTGCTACGCTAGATGGTAGATTGGTATCTACTTTGGTTAAGGCCCAGTATGGCAATTTTTTGAAAATTCTTATCGGTCAATGGATGCTTTTGGGTATTCCAGCTAGTTTCATAAACTCCCTGATTAACTACGTTACCAAATTATGCTCCGTTTCCATTAATAACACTGTATCAAATTATTTGATGGGTAAGTACTTATCAAATCATCATACATTCTATTCAGTGGCTGCTGCAGATAGCTCCTCTGAGATACAAGATAACCTAACAAAGGATATAAGCAAATTTTCAAACAATACCTCCTTATTACTAAACCAATTACTAAAGCCAATGTTAGATTTAATTCTCTGTTCATTCAAATTGCTAATGTCTGGTTCAGGTGTTATGGGTGAAGGTACTCTTGTATTAGGTCTCATCGTTTATATCTCTAATTCGATGCTAAAGTTAATCCAACCAAACTTCACTAAAATTACAATGATGAGATCTTCATTAGAAAGTTGGTTTAGATCTCTGCATTCTAGCGTGCATAGCAATAATGAAGAAATTGCCTTACTAAGGGGCCATTCAAGAGAACTTACTTCATTAGATTTCTCATTTTACAGATTAGTACTGTTCATGAGTAAAGAAATCAAAGCCAGGGCCATATATGATCTAGCTTCAACTTTTGTTATCAAATATACTTGGGGTGCTGCTGGTTTGGCATTGTGCTCTATCCCAATTTTCTTTAAAGGTAAGATTGAAGAAGGCAGTGATGAGAGGGAAACTGATTCTACTGCTGATTTTATTACCAACAGAAGATTACTTTTGACAGCATCAAGCTCAGTTGGTAGATTTGTGGAGCTGAAGAGAAATATACAAGAATTGCGTGGTACCTCTTTAAGATTAAACTATTTCAATGATTTACTAGACAAATATATGGTAACAGCAGAAAAAGCAAACGAAGACACTTCTCCTGATCTAATCGAACATGATGAAAATATGATCAAATTCCAACATGTTCCATTAATTACACCAGCACATCAAGTCCTAGTTCCAGAGTTGAATTTTGAACTGAAACATGGTGACCATTTACTAATTATAGGGCCAAATGGTTGTGGTAAATCATCTTTATTCAGATTATTAGGTGGCCTATGGCCTATCAGACCCATTGGAAATGGCCTTGAGACTAAACTGGTAGTCCCACCAAGAAAGATTGGTCTTGAATGTGCTATCTTCTACCTTCCTCAAAAACCTTATATGGGAAACAGATCTACATTTAGAGAACAGATTATATATCCAGATACCATAGAAGAGTTTGAGGAGCGATTTGAAGGTGATTATACACGTGGCGATCAAAAGCTTATCGAGGTTCTTGAATTATTAGACTTGACTGATTTGATTACTGAGAATATGTCGTTAGTTTTGGCCAAGAAAGATCAGAAAGATAAATCAATAACTTCAGGGGAGGAATTTGCTGATGTAAGGACAGCTTTTGATCTAAAGCGTAACTGGTCAGAGGAGTTATCAATAGGTGTTCAGCAAAGATTAGCAATGGCAAGGATGTACTATCACAAACCAAAATTTGCTGTTCTTGATGAATGTACATCTGCTGTTTCTCCGGAAATGGAACAAAAAATGTACGAAAACGCTCAGAAACTTGGTATTTCTGTAATCTCCGTTTGCCATAGAACAAGCTTATGGCACTTTCATAATTATCTACTAAAATTTGATGGAAAGGGTGGATACCAATTTGGACGCTTTGACGCTAAATGCAGGTTAGAAACAGAAAATAGATTAAATGAGTTGAATAGTTTATTGGATCAACAAGTTCCACTATGGGAAAAACGCCTTAAGGATTTAACAGATGCAAGAAAATCCAATGTTATTAGGAAGTCTGAAACGGACTTACAGGCTTTGCATACTTTAGCCAGTGAATCTAGTGGTATAGAAATACCAGAATTGATCAGAGCTGAGACCGAAACCTTTACCTCCAAGAACAACAGATTTCCTTCGAACTCTAAAGGAAGATTACCACTATCGTTATCAAAAGCTAGCGCAAACTCCAAACTACTGAAAAAGAAATCAAAAGGGAAACCATCCATGTAATTAGAGTGATAAAATTAATTTCAATTAAATATTCTTAATTAGCATTTTCGTTGATGAAATAAGTAAAATAACAGCAAAATATCAACTACATAATACTTCCAAATATTTAAAAAATAAAAAATTCTTAGTGCATATTTGAAAATATGAACAGGAAATATATAACTTTTGGTAGAAATGAATGCGACTACTTATTTTTACATATTTCGTTTTAGCAATTTCAAATATGAGTAGTTGGAGTTTGGTGTTGATCAAACTTTGAGATCTGACAACATAATGCTAGCAGTACCTTATGCTTCACATTGAGAGGAATATCTAATTTCCAGTTCCAGACTGGTGTTGTTTCGAAGAGTGTTGTTCAATAGCAATGTTATTTCTTGATGGAGAACTAGATGTTGGTATTCCATCTATATTATTTTGTTTCAGTCTTGGAAGGTTCTCAATTTCACGAACTATAAATTCCTTTTCATCTAGGAAAGTGGAATCCTGGACATCCTTACCAAAAACTTCAAAATACGTCAACAGTTTATCTCTATTCTTAACCAATATATCAAAGACCGGCTTTGATTTCTTTGGATTGGCAACCATAACCTTGAAGACGTTGAACGCTTCTAGTTGTAAATTTTTTGATTTATCAGTCATTAAGGTCATAATCAGTTTCAAGTTCTCAGGTGAATTGATGTAAGTAAGCATTAGTGTGTTGTGTGCACGTATAACGATAAGAGTTGCTAAAAGCTTTGAGCTCTGTCTTTTGGTAACGTAACTTCCATGTGCCATCAATTTATTGATATATCTAATAAACTTTACAATATTTTTCTCCTGAGAAAAAAACTCCCTCGCAACTAGTTTTGGATGCGTGCTTAACATGCTGTTTAATATTTGCATGGACTGTGTACTGATCTCAAAGTTTGCTAATCCAGCGAAGTCAAAGAGACTCCAAACTTGAGGATCTGTGAGGAAAATCTGACAAAGTTGTTCATATTTTATACATTCGATGATCATGTTCCCAACGATAATGAAAATATCATATGTATCCCTTCTCTGTAGTGTCAGGCCCATGGTACGTAGCATTAGGGACAGAGTTCGGGACTGAGAGACTAAGTAATCGACAGTCACAAACTTATTATCCTTAGAATAGTTCAGGCATATTGAAAGAATTAGCATAACTTCCTTTCGTGCTTCAAAATCCAGATCAGCAATATGCAATATCAGGTTGTGGAATATATCAGAAGACAACATTGCTTGGTAAAACTCATCAATTGCTTCTGTGGTCGGCTTTGGATCTACTTCACCCAAGATATAATGCTTCATACCAGCTAGATATTTAGATACCTCATCTTGTGCCTTCTTCTTACTATCTGAAACTGAAGAAGAAGAACCAGTACCAGTTGAGCTCAAAGTTGTGGTGGTTTCAAATTTGTTGAGCTGATCATTTATAAGTTTCACATAATCCGATGGGGTCTTCGGATTTTTCTTCCACCAAAATGCAACGTCCAAATCTTGGTTTTTATACTTTTTAAACATTGCTATTAGTAAAATCCACCAATATTAATCAATAAAAAAGTCAAATAGTTTCAAATCAAAACGAATTTCTAGAAGCAACACCAAATAAAGGCTTCAAAACCAAAAAATAAGCTGCTATTTATCAAATCAAATAAACAATGGAGCAGTATTAATAAAGACAATATGTCCGCACCAAGGTCTAAATAGTAAAAAAAGCAACAACAAATACCAGAGTAAACTAGCGAATTTCCCTCAGAAATGAATCAAAATTACAGAGATCCCTTCGAGAATATCGAATATTGTGCTGGAATATCTGTATAACAATATAAGAGTTCGAAAAAAGGGCAGGTTTTTAGCAATTGTATCTTTGAAAAGCCTTGATCAATTTTTGTGCACTAAAATTCTCTATTTGTCAAACCATTGAATGAAACTTGGGAGCAATAACCAGGCTAGTGGAACCTAACAGCAAAAAAAAAAGGTCTCTGAAAATTTGCTTATTCACGTGATGAAAAAAACACAAAAAAAAATTTAAAAAAGTAGTGAAGGATGCGAGGTTCGAACTCGCGCGGACAACCGTCCAACAGATCTTAAGTCTGCCGCCTTAGACCACTCGGCCAACCCTCCATGGTAACTTTTGAATAAGCATGTCATTAAGAAAGCTAGGATCTAAAAATAGTCACTTAAGTTACTTTGAAAATAGAAGTATGTTTCAGTCTGACCACTAATGCTTTAAATCCAGTATCGGTTCAATATTTTATTTTTTGCTAGTTCCTTTTTTATAAAAAGATATAGTACAATATCAGGCTATACTTGTTTTTGAGAAAAATTTGGAATGTTCATTCATACATGCGTGAAAGATCTTCGATTGAAAAAGGGAGAGCACACATCTTCCTCTAGAGTCTCATTTCAATTATTTACTGTAAATTTTCTACATAAAGTTGTGCTAATTGTTTCAAATGTTCATACATTATATTGAAGCGTTAAACTTTTAGCAACTTCTGTTGTCTCAATAGCACTCTTAAACTCTTCAAAACTCAAATGCCCATCACCATCTAGATCATTCTCCATTATCGTTCTGTCTACAATCTGTTGTAGTTGTTTGTCATCTAAGTTACTACCCACCATAATCTTCAGCACTATAAATAACTCACCATTGGAAATATAACCATCTTTGTCAATATCATAAATCTTGAAAGCAAATTTTAGCTTCTCATCTTTGGAGCCTCTTCCACTGAAGATAGACAAACCTGTAATAAACTCCTGAAAATCAACGTCCCCACTGTTATCCGCATCAAATACTTCCATAATTCTTCCTGCTAGTGGGTTCGAAGAAACACCCGGTATGCTCATGAATTCATTCTTATCGATAGAGCCTGAGCTATCACGATCTAGTTTCATGAATCTCTTACGAAGTCTTTCTATCTCATCTCTGTCAAAATTCGTATCCTCTAGTAAGGTATCAACAATCTTAGATGGCGCAGCTCCCATTTTTTTTCCTTAGTCCCTGTAATATGTATATTATTTCAATTATAAACTATTATAATAATAGGTATTTATTCCTGAAAAGCGTCACAGAAGCTAGTGTAAATATTCAAGGATAAATTACCATAAATCACAAAATAGCAAAGATGTATAGTTATCCTTTAGAACGCGTGCTTTTATTATCCCTCAAAAAATAATTATCTCTCTTGCTCACTCACTCGTCCCAGAGAGAAAAAAAAAAAGAAGAATTACAAAAAAAAATTAAAAACCAAGAAAAATTTCAAAAATAACGTTACCCCGCCTTCTTGAGAGATATAAACGTATCTATGTATATCACCTGACCATCAATATAATATACATTTGAAAGTTATAATTATAATTTTAATGTATTTATAATAGTATCTATCAAAGAACCGAACAATAACCATTATACTTATAGAAAACCTATTGACGAAGATATGGTTTTCGCTCAATGAGAGTCACATTTCATTTTCATTTTCATTTTCATTTTCATTTTATTTTCTTATCTGGTAAAATGACCAACTTGAAGATAAGAAGAGAGAATAGTAATACGGTAATATACGTATAAGAGTTCCTTTCTCTTCCTTCTGCTATTAATCCAGACGGTGCTGCAGTAGTAATCTTTCTTTTTTTAATTTTTTTTTTTTTTTCTTTTTATATTTTTTTGTTCCGCGTAGCGTTAACACCACAGCAAGAAGAGACCGGGAAAAAGAGAGAGAAAAGTGCGTGTGTGTTAGTGTTGCCTGATTTTCGACCTTCCTTTTTAGGAAGTGACCCTGGATTTTTCTCTAAGCTAATGCATTATTGTACAAAGACGATTCATTGCTTTCTTAGAAAACAGTGAGGGGTTGCCATTTTGTTTGCCCCCTTACTTTCTTTAATTTCAATACTAAGAGACATCAGGAGAATAAAAAGAACGTGGGAAATATTTTTTTTTTTGTTCACTCATAATATTTCTTAAAAAGAAAATTCATAACTTTTTTTTTTTTTTTTTTTTTTTTTTTTTTTTTTATGATATATAAAAGAACTTTAATCAAGAGCATCTACTTTCTACTGCTAGTTTCTCTTACCTTTATTATTAATTTTTTTTTTTTTTTAAAAAAAAATCTAAAAAAATTCAAAAAATAATTATTCTTACATTTTCTTGTAATCATAGTTATTTTTTAAGTTGGTTAGTTTCTTTTTAGAGAAGAAGTTAAGAATGAATAACTGGAAATATTTTGAAGGAAGTTGAAAAAAAAAAAAAAAAATAAAAAGGAAAATAAAATTTTTTAAAATTAAAAATGGAATATCTTTAAATAATGGGAATAATTATTTTTATTTTATTTTTTATTTATTACAATTATTATGATCTAAAGTTATAATTTACTGTGATTATTAAGATAAATAAACCTGTAAAATAGAAGGAAATGAGAGAAGAAACGAAAAAATGATGTATGGTAATAAAAATGAACAACCATTTATTCAAAATAGTTCCGGAAATATCAAATGCATGCAGAAAATAAAAAGAAAGATGTATTTTTAAGCGCCTTTATTAATTTAACGTTAAGAAAGGACAAAACAATGTATGATAAAAATGGAAGGAAAAAACAACTACTGTTTTAAACTGCTATTCAGCCATCTCCTTAAAAAAAAAATACCTTATATATATTGAAAATGCCAACCAGTTTAAGATCATAAACTTTGATTTATTAATGCAAAAGTGTGTGTAAGTTTGCTCTAGAAACTTTAGAAAAGAAAGTTGCCATAGGAGAAAATATGAGTTAACTAAGATGAAACGAAAAATAATAGACCGGATAATAATTAAAAGTAAGTGACCGGGAATATTAGGGTAACAAGTGATACTATATTCCAACAAGAAGTTCTTATCAAATGTATTTCCTGTTTTTGTTCGGAAACTAAAGCAGCAAAAAATTGAAAGCGGCAGATATGCTAAATTTTGGATAGATTACGTGATAATATAATTCACCTTTAATCTTGATGACGACTCC
Source organism: Nakaseomyces kungkrabaensis (assembly GCA_030556385.1). Taxonomy (NCBI): domain Eukaryota; kingdom Fungi; phylum Ascomycota; class Saccharomycetes; order Saccharomycetales; family Saccharomycetaceae; genus Nakaseomyces; species Nakaseomyces kungkrabaensis. Next base: position 76,223 of record JAKTPY010000031.1, on the reverse strand, counting down.
TCATCATCTGATTTTCCATCCACTGAGTTATCAGAACTCGATTGATTTGTATTTGATGTTTTCAGCTGTCCTTCGTTGTTGTATATTTGATTATTCCTTATCGTGGATGACTCACTTTCACGTATATTATTTTTATTAGGAGTTGAATTAGTCGAAAACTCAAATCTACTTGGTACACCTCTGTCCATTTTTTGAGAACTCTCAAAACCATTATCACTGCTGTGATGTCGTTTTCTATCACTAGGCATCGGTGATCTGTATGATGAGGGCGAAGTAGTTCTGAAGTAACCCACTGGTTTCCGACCAGTTCCTCTATCATGTATGCTACCCTCTCCCCTTTGGATTGTGGCTCCATTATATTTAACGACCGGTTCGTTCATATGGATTTGTGTAATGTTTTGGGAATTTGGAGATGCTCCTTGCGTATATGAATTCATATTATGGTACGTTCCATTAGCGATAATTCGGTTTAGTTGATTTGGATTATAGTGATTAGCATTACCATGTGTTGGTAGTGGTTGCATTGGATATTGATGTCCTTTCATGTATTTGTAAGGTAATGGAGCAAATTGTGTAGGTGGGTGTGCTACATTAATTTGATATAATGGCTGTTGTTGATTAGTTGACAAATAAGAAGGTAACATACTTTGATGTGTAGGCTTATTATAGGGAGAATCATGTTCCTCCTTAAATGAAATATGATTAGCTGATCCACTACCTGAGTTGATGGACGAAGAGGCCGAGTCATTGCCATCCTCACTCAGATTATTTGATGAGAAGGTAGATGATTTGGAATAGTTACTATTAGTTGAGCTATATTGACTATTAAAGCTGTTTCCATTTCCATATGGGAAGTTTTTTGATGAATTTGATTTTGAAGATACACTAGAATCTGTTGATGAGCTTGAATTATTTTCAGGCGAACTAACTTCAGATTTTTTAGTCATCTTTTTCTTCTTCCTGTTATAATATACAGAATTGAAGTTTCTGTTTTTATTTACTGAATGAACAGAATCTTTATGTTGCTTTAAATTGTCTATTCGGCTAAAATATTTCAAACAGATATCACATTGAAATGGTTTTTCTCCAGTGTGTTTTCTAATATGCCTTGCCAAATGTTCAGCTCTAGTAAATGCCATCGCACAATCTTCATAGCCAACACACTTGAAGATTTTTTTGTTTTGTTGTGAATTCACTCTATCCTGACCAACTTTAGTGGTATTAAAATATTCATCATCCCCATTATCCAGTCCGCCTGCAGTCATTGTATGTGCAATAATAAAAACGATTTCTTTTCAATTAAGGTTAATAAAACTGTTCTGAATTCTGTAAAAGATTATATCTGATTCGCGCCAGATGGAAGAAAAACTAATAGTTTATTATGAAATAAACATTAATAGTTCACCAAGGATATTATCAATGTTAATACTCTGTTGTAGGTATAAGTCGTCACTTTGCTAGACTGTATGCACTACAAGCGTAATATGATGTCCTCTTTTCCCTTAAGAAAAAATAAGACTGAATATTGAAAGTCAAATGATGCCAAAGGAAATTTTTTGATTTATATCCTCAATGAAGTGAATCGAGAATGCCTAGTAAATCTGACCACTTTTAGAGAATCTCTTATTTTGATACTAACTCTCTGGAGAGTATTCTAAAGGCTTTAACGAAATATCTTGTATGGTCGAAAATGACAATTGCCCCAGAAGTTATGTGCAAAAGCTCAAAATCTAACTATAATATAATGAAAAAGAAGGAATATATTGTTCTATCACCCTATGAATAAGTTCCAACAACCTTTACCTTTCCCTTGTTTTAATCTTTATTATTTTGTTTTGATTGTAGCTTAACTCTTCAGCTATTTAACAAACAGCCAAACTTCCTGTGCAATTTTTGAAGGCAAATAAGAGAAAAGCTGTTAATCTTTGTTGCCTTAAAATTAAAAAATACGATAATTGTAAAAGGCAGAACAAGTTTTGTGGTATTTACACTTCTGGAAATAAGAGAAAAAATCAGATGATTCTTATATTATAATTCAGAAATTTTTTTTTCCCTTTGTATTTTCCTTTTTTTTTCCAGTTCTGAGCACCATATCTTTGATTTATTGAAAAAAATACATAAAAAAAACGTTAAAGGGAAAAAAAAAGAAAAAAACCTCTCTTTTCAACTCCCTCATGGTAGTGCCATACCCTTCTTCACTATTCATCTAGGGTCCATATCAAATTACCTAGCTTTTATGTGGGATTTTATCCAGTTCCAGTTTGAACGAGTAAAAACACTGTAGCTAAACAATGTATTCATGATCACCAACAAGTTTTTAGTAGGAAATCATCAAAAAAAAAAAAATTTCAAAGTTCTAAAGATAATAATTACGAAAAAAAAGAAACCAAATTGCTTTTTTCATGTTCGTAAGGTGTTTTTCTCTGTGCAATTCTACCATTCTACATTGTATTCTCTATCCAGAATGATTCTGAGTTTACAACAGTATATGAATATTACTGCGTCATTGCATATTAATCATGGACGATCAACGTAAAAGATACCCCTCCCTCATCGTGTCCTTTAGATTACGTAGTAGAGCCACTAGTTTTTTCTTTGATTGTGATGCTCTTTATTATTGTTATTATTCTTCTACTTCCAGTTTTTTGTTCTTGTTTCTTTAGTTGAAATTTTCATCTCTAACAAAATTCCGTGGAAAAAGCCCTCCTTTCTTAGAAAAAGAAATTTTTTGTCCTTTCGTCACAATTAAATGGATAAACATTTTACGGCCTCTTGCGGTATTTTCTGTGAAGAATGCAAGACCATTATATAGAATTTCTTTTTTTTTATGTTCTCAACTTTACGCAAACTATTCCTCTTTCAACTACTTCATATCAGAGAACACTACCTGTAGCTGTAATTGTTTTTTTTTCCTTCCATGAAATCAACAAACTTGATAAGTAAAAGTTTCGTAGCTTTGGGTCCAAAGTTTTGATAAAGTGGGAGAGTTCTCCCTTGACCTATGTAATCACTGCACCTTTTCTCTGTCTACTACTTATTTATTCCGCCGCAGAGAGTACATACAGCTTCTCAAAAATTACAAAGCTTCCCTACGGACATTTTCTTAAGTTTCAACAGAGGGGAAGTGGGGGAGGTACAGCATTCCCTGAAGAATAGAACACCAAAAAATAGAAGACTGCTTGATCGACATCTTTACATCCTTCGAATTTCTATTTTGGGATTACCTAAGGGAAATCTAAACAAAGAAAATAGATACATACTCTTCTTTGTTCCTTGAACATCTGAGAAAAAGCCAGCAAGGTCATGAGTATATAACTCGAATTTCATTTCCCCTCCATGCCGTTCCGACTAGAAACAAAGAAAATCACGTACAACTTCGACACGTTTACTGCTCTTAAAGACACAGTCTCTTTACCGTTCCATCCACAGATTTGTCCTTTACGTGATGTAACACGGGGTGAGCTAACGTCTTCAGAACCGTAACTTAAGAATAAAAGTTTAAAAAAATTTGAAAAAAAAAAAGAAGTCTGGACCGTTTTACAATTTTCGTACTATATACCTCTCTGGTAAATATAGTGAAAGTGAATATGGAAGTAGTTTTTATTCGTTTGGTTGGTTTAAATAAACATAGAAAATATAGAGATAACAAACTGTAGTATACTCTCATTATAGAAAAAAATCCTTTTTCCACATTTCTGAAACTTGGAGAAAGATTACAATAAAGAGCTTGTCTATTATCGATCATCACTAAATTCAAATCGAAAGATAGCTAAGGCTGTTACGGTTGCTTCTTTAGTCATATCCTGGAAATCTACTTCTCCTCCTGTATTAATTCAATTGTATGTGTAGAACTCAATTTGTGGAGTGAATTCCTTCGAACAGTAAAATTATCTATTTATATTTCCCTACAAGAAGACTAAACACTCTTTTGTTTCAGTTGATCTTCATATGACGAATATGAATGACTTTAAACCGAGACACCTAAGAATCCATTACATGTTGTTAATATAACATGCACACTTATTACATGCTTTGAAAATTTATATGATAAAAAATCACATAGGAAAGCCATATTCGACAATTTTACAGATAAACATATGACTCTCTAGGCAGACCATTAAATACTATAATACCTCTCTCACGACGCTATTTTAACGAAAACAACGTCCTAGGAATCTAATTACATGTCAGGTTATCAATTTTAGTATCAGAAGAATAAGTGATGGCCATATAGTACGGGCAAACCATATTATAGGTGGTATTATACGAGTATTTTAATGATAGGAATAAAAAAATATTTGCAATGTAATTAGACACTTTTTTAATGCGATAGCTATTTTGCAATCGTATGATATTGAACAATTACCTCAACAGCTAGCACCTATGCATTTATTAATTTTGTTGACGGCCCTTTTATGTAGCTGGTGTTCATAGTAACATCGCGTATAGTAAACGCATTTTACTTTTTTTTTTTGTTCATTTTTCTTTTAAAATTAAAACAATAAACATGCTTACACCACCCAAAACTTGTCTAATTATTTCTTCAGTATAGTACTATCATGTTCTCTTAAAAAAATTGAAAAAAGAAAGATAATTAGCATCTAAATCTTCATGAATACATATTATGTAACAATTTAGAATTAATCGAGGAATAGTTGGGAATAAATATTACATATATATTTTTGGCTTAAAAAGAAATTCTGATGGATAATCGTATAACCGTTAATTATTTGCACATTCCTCATCTCACACCACGAGTAAGGAAAAACTACTGTGTTTCTTAGCCATCCACAACGATATCATAGCACTCAGTGTTTCTTTCTTTTTCGTCCCAACTTCTTCGCTCTCGGAACCGGATACTGCACCTAAGTCAAAGAAATCCCAAAAAATAAATCCGGTAGATTCAAAACTCCGGTTCTTTTTAACAATGGTCCACAAGAGAGACCTTCTACCCTTAAGCTACACGCTGGCGAGGTTTGAAGAATTAGTTTTGATAAAAGTCGAAATTTGTAAAAGCATGTCAACCATGGTTATATTCCATTAATTGTGTACACTCGCTAGTTGTAGATCCATCAGCCAAAATGCACAAATAAATCCCTATAAAAACTCTAACATGTAGACATTGAGAATAGATACCATTCAAGCTCATAAAGTCATTGAACACCAAACATCTCACTACTCTCCGTTTTATACCCCTTTTATCAGTTCTACGTAGAGATTAGATCTAGTTTTTATATTTTTTTATTACAAGATTCTTATGTTTGAAGATCGATTAATATACTGATTGTATTGGCGTTGTTTTGAATGAAATCTACGAATCCGGTCTCGTTGATTACATTTGTAATAACTAATAGACACAATAATATTTAAACTTATAGAACTTGGAACCCTAACATTTAAATATGCAGGGTAAGTTAGACAAGTTTTCCACTCTGTGTATAATATCGTACGGAACTTGGAAAAGTGAAAAAAATTTCTCTGGTTCTCAACGTTGGGTGAGCTGCTCTCTCCTCGAATGTTGCTATATAAAGGTAACGTAATTTTGATATAGGTTGTTACACTTCTTTAGTTTTCTATATATTATTTTACCTTCCTTCTTGTTTTTATATCAGTAAGCCAAAAACTCAAGCCTTCCAATATAGTGCCCCCCCTCTTTCTTATAATTCCTTGTGAATTGATCGAACAGCGGGGGGATTCAATTACCGTGGTTGCGACTACATCAATTGTCTTGTTCCGCCAACATTATATTGGAAACTAGTTTTTTACCATTTTGGTAGAAAAAATTTAATCCCTGATTCCACCCTAATTTCTGTAATTGACTTTGGAGCAATCTAAATCGATCCCATTACGTCTTTAGGACTATTTTTATCTGGGGGTATATTTCATTAGTAAAAAGCTTACATCCTTTATCTTCAGTATTGATACTAAACCATGTAAATGGGAGTGATCAAAGAGCCTCCATGAAGAGAAGTTCTTAATTAACATAGAGTCATCAGTAAAGAACTTCTCCTGAGTTACAAATTTATGTTGGAAACTGTCTAAAACGAAGTAAAAATAAGAATCGTTTTGCAATATGCACCTATTTCGTAGTTGTAAATGCTTGTCATATAGTTTCCGAAAAGCTTTCCTCAAACAATCTTAGCTATTTAGGGGCTAAATTTATTTACTGTATTTTATATACTCATAAATTTCAATGATTTGAAACTAACGATGCAACAGTTATTGCACTTATCATTCCTAGAATAAGAAGTACACAAACTATAATGTATGATATTTTCTTCATGGTGAAATAGCCTTTTCGACTAGAAATAACGGCACCTTGGACATTTGATAATCCTTTTTCCAAATCCGCTGTCGTTTTTTCAACAGTAACATCTATATTTTCAAGTTGCTTTTCTTGCGAGGCTACCATATTTTCTATATCTTTGAATAATTCCATCAACTGTTCCATTTTTGTTTCAAGGATATGTAATTCTTGACGTCTTTCTTCCACATTTGACAATATGTCTCTGGCTTTGCTATCTCTTAAAATTAATTCTTGAAAAATTTCCAAATTTCCCAAACATTCTGTAGTTTGAATACATTCTTTCATTTCTTCATCACTAATCTCAACATTCAAAGAATTGATTTGTCTTTCCAGTTTCACTCTATTACTCTCTTTCCAGTTGGAATTTAGTATCTTCCATCTACCAAGCAATGCTAGAAATCGCTTCCTCACGTTATGAAATTGAACATAATATTCATTATCACCACGAGTTATTTGAGAATTCAAATACTTTATATTATCTGCTATGTCACTCTGTATTTTCTCGACATCTGTCGACAAATTCTCTAGGACATTTCTTTGAGCGAATTCCGATTCCAATTGAATCTCCACTAATAATTTATTTTGTAAAATGGCTACAACGTTTATCTTTTCCTCATATTCTTCTAGTTGAATCTCGATTTTATTGATATGTTGAAGCAATTTTCTATAAGCTAGTGACATAATTTCAACTAAATAATTTGTAATTCTATATTCTATCCAATCTTCCTCCTACTACCAATTTCAACAATCCTATTTCTAGACAAGTAATTATTATAAGAACGCATACGAAATAATATAGATTCTAAAATTTTTAATTTTACTTGGTATATTTCCGAGGGTCTCTGTTATTGTGTCCAATAAAAACTCGAAAAAGCCAATGTAATCACATTCTTAAAAAAGAAAACTAGACAATTGAGAATTTCATTTGTTTTTTGAACCCAGACACAAAAATATGAATAGAATACTTAACAAATAAAAGTCTATTAATAAATACAACAGTGTTGTTACTATTTTTTGAATTAAAATATTGGCATTTTTCTTTTTATAATACAAAGAACTTGAATATTTAGCAGAATACTAAACCATACTATAAGTAATAGAGATTGAATGCCAGTAGTAGTTTTATAGTTTAGCAATGCATTGTAGGACTCATTTTTGATATTTGGAATTGGAATAAAAATATATATATAACAAATAACATTAAGAGCAATCGTGACTTGTATTTTATGTCTTCTTTTAAGATCAAAAAAAAACATAAATATCTTGTAATGAAAAATAAACTCACCGTCAAAAACCCCTAATTTTAAAAAAACAAATAAAATAAAGAGTTGTAAGTAAAATTCAAATCTCAATATTTAAGGGAATTTCTGACTAAGAATGACAAAGAATGAGCACTTGCTGAGGAATATAATATTTCTCCATTGTACATATCACATTTAAGGAATGGAAACACGAATATACGAGATTTTGATTTCCTGAATATCACCAACAGTATTCTTCTTTTAAAGGAAGGAACTTGTGGAAATATGTTTATTTTATTTTAGATTTTTTTTAATTTAATTTTTTTTTATACGACCTATAATAAAGAAAAGAAAAATTGTCTGAACATTTTACTCAGTTTTTTTACAGGCCATCTTATCCTTGATATAGGATATTTTTTCGGATTCAGTTGCAAACAATGGACATTCTTCCGATATCTTCTTTAATCTTTTATTAAATCTAGAGTTCTCATTTTGATGCACAATTGACAAATGTCTCTTAAATGCGTCTCTTCTATAGAATTCTTTCTGACAAAATAATACCGGACATATAAGGCTTGGATAGGCATCTTCGCTTAAATTTAAATCTCTCTTGAGTTCCTTATAAAGTTCATACTTATGCTGAATAGCACAATGTCTACGCAAATCTGACCGGCGAGGCAAGCCCAAAATTCTCCAAGCACATCTTTTGAATGGACATTTATATTTCCTTTCAACCCTGTATTCATCTAAATGAGATGCGTATTCAAAAATTGTACTGAAAGTAGATGGGCAGTGAGCACATCTATATAGTCCTCTTTTTTGAGGTTTGTCAATAATATCGGCCAGATATGGATCTTCTAGTAATTGTCTCACAATAGAATGTGAATTTCCATCATTGATACTAAATAACATAGGCGACGTTAACGGTTCAGAAACCTTTTTATACTCTGGGACCTGTATACTATCCTCTACCTTTTTTTTCTTATTCTGTGTAGTCATTGCCGCTGTATTTTCTATAGTTGCTGAATAAGCATAGAGATCAAGTGCTGAAGTAAGAGACCACTGGTTGTTACTTTCTTTTGATGGAGAAGCAGTCACATGATTATTTCCAGGAAAGAATTCATTGTTTTCCATTGAAAAACCTATACAGCTATTCTGGTAATTATTAAACCTGCTAGAATTCTGGGTAGATTCTATTTGTCGAAGTAGCTTAGGAACATGAGTATTCTGGATAAGCGAGTTTTGTTTCTGGGTTTCTGCTAATTGAGTCTCAATGAAACTATCTGTAGTAAGATCCCTTTCATCAACAATAGAACATGTGTTATTAGAGTCGCAACACATTAAATGTTTTGAATCTGATAGATTATAGTCAGTTACCTCATCAGCATTTTCTACATTCCTAACAATTGTATAAGATTCAGTAGGTGTGGGAAGCCCACTTACCAGTGCGAATTGTTGACCAGTTAGTTGTAATGTGTTATTTGATTGCTGCCTTTGGTAATCTTGGTCATGATTACGAAACTCCATATTAATCGAGTTCAGAACATTATTTTCTGCTGTCTCAAATTTAGTTTGTATATCATTTTCTAATTCAGTATCTTCATCATCAGCAGACTCGTTATGTGAATGATAACACATGAGGTTTTCTTCCCGGTTAGACCAGCTGTTACTAAAAGATGGCTGAATATTCCAATTAGCTGTAGTATAGTTGGTGTAATGTTGGTGCGAATTGCTGCTTTTCAGTAGTAACGGTATAGTTGAGACTTCATTTGATTTCTCCATTGAATCGAAATCAACAGCATTATCATAAGATTGTGTGTTGTGTAACTCCTTAATAACATTAAAAGAACTTGGAAAGGATGGAAACTTTTCATTATTTTCAGTCCTAGTAGAGCTAGTGCTATACAAGAAGTTGTAACTTGTGTCCTTATTTCTTAACATATTTTTACCTCTGTTTCCTACCTCTTCTGTCGTTTTGATTTGTTCTATAATTGTTAAAACAACTAATACAGAAAACTTTATCAAAATTGTTTAATAAAATTTAAAGTTTGAATTAAAATTAAAAGTAGTTTTTATTAAAAGATGAATTAATACCTTTTCTACCTAACTTTAAATTACTCTCACAAACTTTTAATATAGGATAAAAAGTAGTATAGTTCTATACCGTCGCAATGTCAGCTCAAGTAAATTTTGTGTGGTTGTACAAACTTAGTCCTGCCAAAAAACAAAATCAAATCAAATAAAAGTAATTATAAAAATAAATCTGGATATGAACGATATTGTTTTTTATATTAATCAATTACCATAAACTTAATTTATGATATCGGTTAATATGATGTTAAAAAAGTGTCTTTGATGGCTTTGTTTAATGTTGCCTTTTTTTTTTTTTTTTTCTTTTTTTTTTGTTTTTTCCTATCAAAGAGTTGTATTTTATGATCTTTTGAAGAATAATAATGATATAATAATAGGAACTTTTCTTTTTCCTTTCTTATAAATTTTCAGTTTATTTCAAGTTGTTTTCTTGTTAAAATTTATGCCCAATAGAAATTGTCTCTTGCTATTGTTTTTATGCTTGAATAAATAGCTTTAGTATTTTTCCCTAAATATCAAAGACCAGCAGAAATAAAATAAGAAAAGAACAAGCTTTGACTTTTTATGTTAATGCTTTTTTTGTCGTTAACAAATAACAAATAATAAAAAATAATATAACGTAATCAAAGAACAATGTGAAAAAGGGATATGAGTATTTTATTGCGAGCCCTTTCAATACCAGGTTTTCTAACTTTTATTATATATATATATTTTCCCTTTTTTTAAGAAGTATTTCTTATGATGGGTGTAGCGACTACACTCGTTTCCAATAATCACAGAACAGAATTTAAAATTTGAATTTTCAAATGGAAAAGAACAAAACCTCTAATTTAGGAAGCAATAATTTTTGTTTGAAAGTAAATTAAATAATAATATGTCCAAAAAACAGACAAGCAAAACGAAAATCAACAAAAAATAAAAGATAATAATAATATGAAAAAATTTGTTAATAATCAATGTCAAAAGAAAGAGGAATAAAAATAAAATATATTTTTATTTCGTTTATATATAACAAAATTTTGGGACTGGAAAGGGAATGGACAAAGAAAGTAGATTAATCCTTTCTTTCAAAATGTAATTGATGCATTTTTTTTCTCTAAAGGATATAAGAGAAAAGAAATTAACGGAAAAAATAAAGGGCCTCCATTACTTTTTTAAGTTATATATTTGTTTGTGTTTTCTGAAAATCTACTTTAATGTTAGCAAGCCAAGTTTTATTTTATTTTGAATAAAAATTCCCTTTCTTTTTTTATTATAATTATCCCTACAGAATCATGAAGGGTGTAGTCGACAAGAAAACTCAACTTGTTAGGAGAAGAAAAAAATTCAATTAAGAAAAGGGCACAGTATGACTAGGAAATGGCACCAAAATATGCAACGGAAAAACTGATTTTAACATAATCTTTGAAAAGAGGAGGATTGCAGGGATAATTGTACAAAAGTTAAGTTTTCAGTTAAGTTCTTCGTTCAAGGCCCCAATCTAAGTAGCTGCACAAGTCTATTTCAGAAGGAAATGTGGGAAATATAATACATATCTCCCTCAACACTGTTTGATGGTAACAGCACACACACAAAGTAAAAGAACAAAAAAAAAGGTGGAGGGATAATGGAATCCAATAACTTATTTTTAGATTTTTGGGATAGTTTTTAACCCCTAAAGAAGGCCTGGGCCTTTATTACTATTATTATTACTATTATTTTTTATTTTAGTTATGCTAGTTCAAAGGAGAGATTAGACTATAACATGAATTTCTTTTTTCTCTCTCTTACTATTGTCAATGAACTGTTTATTCAACGGTTCCGTTGATATCTTTTACCAAAAACACAAATAAGCATTTTAAAACAAAACAGGTACTATGAAATGTCAAAAAACAACAACAACAACATAAAATCAAAACAAAGTTTCTTAATCAATGTAGCTGAGCCTTAACCAAATGTCAAAAGTAAAAAAAAAAAACGCACAATTATACCCCTCTTTCCTGTTTGGGTTTTGTTAGTGTGACCATCTACACTACAACTCTACTTGGTTGTCAGTACAGGTTTCAGCCATTTTTTTTGTTATGGTTTGATAACACTCCACTCATTGCTAGCGAACCTTCTGTGGGAGAATGTTATTTTATGTGTGATATGATGTATTGTTGTCAATTATTTCGGGGACCAAGGATTTTACGTAATAACTCACAAATATTTGTCCTACTACATTAGTTTCTAACCAACATAGAAAGAGAATGCAAAGCTCTATTTCTCCTTTTCCTCTCCAACAACAGCAGCAACAAAAATTTTGTATAATGTGCACATAAAACCTTGTCAGTAAAAAAGGACTTTTATGCTTGCTTAAGAAAACTTTGTACCCCGCAGCAACAATTTTTCTTAGAAGAGAAGAGCTAGACCTTTTATTTTTCAACAACACATGGTTAGATATAGTCCGGAGACCGGAGGTGGAAAGGAGCACGGAAAAAAAAAAAAAAGGTGTACATCCTTGGCTCCGATTCACATCAAATCGACATAAAAAGAAAATGCTAAATATTCAAATAAAAGGATAGGAATCCAATTGATCTAAGAAACAGCTGTAGAATTGTTAGAAAAAAAAAGGAAAGGAAGGAAAGAATAAAAAAGGATATACACACAGTTTCAGTTTTACTTATTTTTTAGCGCATGTCAGTTTTCAGCGTTTGTTAGTAACATAGATAATGAGTAGAGCATTTTTCTTTTTTAGAATTTTGCCGTATCTGTTCTGAACTAATTCTCAATGTATATCCCCTGATTTTTGGTACTCTCTTACATAAAGTTGAATTCTTTTCGGGAATAAGACGGAGTAACCAGTAGTAGCTACGCAGAAAACTGGGAAATTGTTGTCCACTAGTAATGGATACTTATTTCTATCTTGATCTTACTGTGGCCATTACCTAGAATTCTGAGCCAATTTAGAAAATATATTTTTATAATTTACACCTCCAAAAATATTAAAACGCTATGTCAGATACATGTGTTTCCGCCATCTGTTCATTAAGTGTTTTTTTTTTTTCTGTACATGATATAGGTGTGTCTTTAATTTTTCTTTTTTGTTTTAATCGTATTGTTGTGTATCATAGCGTTAATCATATGACCAGCCTTACACCATAAACTTATGATTTCTCACTCTCACGAACATATGTAGAACCTTTTTGCTATAGTTAAAAAATCCTTCTTTAGTATGGTGATACACCTCCTCCCCCTTTAACTATTGACTCTTTTTTAGTCTATCTTCCTCCTCCTTTGTCTTTACTGATTTTGATAGGTGCCATATTTCTCGTTTTACTGTGTTTTATGTTTCTCATTGTTCACCAGGTATGTAAGGATAAAGTTATTCCGCATCTCTCTATCTTTTTGCCAAAACATTTATCCTCCCTGCCGTTCTAAGTGAAACGAGCATTGACCGGAGAGGGGGGGGGGGCAGGAAAAATACTTTTCTTGGTCTATTTCCGAGATATTCCCTTTTCTTGATGCTCCGTATTAATTATTCAGAAAGTCACATAGGACAATATCGTATTAAATGAATATTTACAAACGCTCAGATTACAATGTAGCGGAGATAACTAAAAAAGGAGTTAACAAGCTAGAGAAAGTAATATCTACACTAAAGGTTAACTTCAAAGAAAAAAGTCTCAACTGCTTTTCATAAGGGTCATTACAAGGCCATCTTTAAATCATTGATAATACTACAAACTAGGACAGCAATATAAAGACAAATTCACCTGTATATTATATGTTTGTCGATCTTATTCATTACACGTGGTGATGTTATGATTTGGCCTGAACTGGTCCCCACTTTTCTTCATATCTTATCCTGATCTATAATCTTATTCCGTGGAACAATAATGATTTACAGTATCTTTACACCAATAAAAAACTTAAGTAACTTTCTTGTTCAACACAGCATCCATAAATAAAAAAAAAGAATACACCGATAGGATAGGATAATTCGATTAAATAAATAAATGAATAAATAAACGGATAGATAAAAACTTTCTTACGTTTACTCTTTGGTTCCCTTTCATTGGAAGAGATGAAGTAAGCTTAGGGGAAATCAAGAAATATATTTTATTGCCTCGAGGAAAAACAAAAAACAAGAAAACACCCCACAAGATATCACTATTACGTTGCTAATTTATTTTTTTCTCTCGTAAGGATTATATCATTCAGTCTACTAAATCATGTTATTGTTTAAGAACCCGTAAATAATTTAGCAAGTATTGTTCGGTGGATTCAGTGTAGGTACTGTATATATGATATGACATAATTTACCTTACATCATTTTTGGAAATAGCGACAAGAGAAAACAATAAAAAGAAAAAAGAAAAAAGAAAAAGAAAAAGAAAGGAGTCTATTTGAGATTTGTTGAGGTTTTCCGCATCTGAGGTAATGAAATAACACTCATATTCTAATATAATATCTTTCACAAACCATTAATGTAAAAACGACCATCATTTTGATCAGAATAAAAAGGGACCGCCGTTGCAAAGTTCTACCAAATCGCGCGGGTCTAAATAAAATTCAAGTAAACGCCTACAACCTCAAAAGATACATAGAAAAGGCAATTATTTATAATTTTCATATTTGATATAGCAAGAAATTTACTAGCTTTGCTTTCTCTTGACTTCAATATATTTACATATTTAGATAGTAATAATAATAATATTGAAGCCAATCTGAAACAATTCAAAAGCAATTAGAATAGTTAATGATAAAGAACATAGTGATATAGTGATAAAGAATCATAGAAAAAAAGAACATGGAAAATTGATTACTTACCACAGAAAATCACAAGCAATATCTAAGATGCGTTGCCGTTGTCTCTTAGATATCAGTTCAGTGTAATTGGAATCCTTAGCTAGTAATAACCAAGTTGAAATAAAAAAAAAGGAAGCAGAAAAAATGATAATTTTAAACTGGTTTTTCTGCAAAGTCTTTGTTGTTTCCTCAAATAATGTTAGTGTCCTGTGCACTAACTGTTGAAGAATTCTCACGCATGTGTCAAGATATCCAAGTGTTTAGTGATTATCAGTATAAGGAGGGAAATAGCCTTTCATATTTCCACAATTTGATTATAAAATGAAATTGGCGGATTACAAATTATGAATTTTTAGCAAAAAATGGAAATGTGTAACAGACATAAGGGTAGATCCTTGAAATAGTTTTACACACTACTTGATTGTAACAGAGAATATAAAAAAATAATAGTTTTTGTTCACGCTTAATAATACTATTTCCTCGTTGGCTTTGTGATTGGTCAAATCAAGATGTGTTTTTAGTAGACATTTGTTTATCTTTGTAAGGTAAAAATGGCGGTGGATTTCTTTATTTTGAACATATATTGTATTACTCGTCGCTCAATTTTAGCAAAGTATTTTAGTAATTAGTAAATCTGAGCTATAAGCTAAAAAATATCCGATAAAAATTTCTCTGACTATCTAGGTCGGCATTATCGTAGGTAAGAAAAAAAAAATTTCAAGCCAAACAACAGTTCGTTTTTCACGTGTTCGATTGGAGCTCTTTGAAGGAATACTTAGCACACGACAATTGTTATACAGTCTATAGAGTGATTAAGAGCCTTGTTGATTTTACGACTTATTGTGTAGGCAATTAGCCATTGGTTTAACTTGCTTTAAAATATCAATCCCAGGTCATTGTTTAGGACTAAATAGGTATAAAAAGAAATGTTCCTATTTCCGATCTAGTTCTTGACAGTTTTTTTTTGTAAAAACAATTAAGAAAAATATTATGCAGCACTTTAAGTTGCCTTAATTCCTGGGGAATCCCACATAGACCACAATGAAGCGTTAATAGCCCTTCTTTTTTTTTGAGTTTTTTTTTTTTGAGATTTTTGTTCTGATATTATTTTCTTATTTGCCCGGGCTTTCTCTGGTAAAACTGACCCCACCCTGTCATTTTTCGCACGTATCGCTTTCACACTCTTCTGTTTATTTTTTTTTCTTTGTCTTGAAGTTAGCCCATTGTTCTCGCTTGTAAAATAGCGATAGAGAATCGAAAATGCGTTGTTGTGCGAGAGAGTATACGAGGAGAGAAATTACAGTGGAACACAAAAAAAAACAAACTTATTTTTCTTCTTCTTTTTTTGCTATTTTGGTAGACATCAACTCAACAGTATAGAAGTTATCGGGCTTTAAAGAGGTCTTACTTCAACAAGTTCGTAAGTTGATCTGTAATTTAGGGAAAGAGGACGAAGTGATTTGTAGCAGTTTTTCTTTTCTATTCGGTAATAAGAGTGTTTGTGATTTCTTTTAAGAATTCTTAAAAGAAAATATATAAGTTGAATACAAAGAGAATTTTATCCGAGTTAATTCTCAGTTTCATTTCCCATTTTTTGCATTATTTCTTATTCTTTTTTTAAGTGAAGAATCAATTTAGATAACATAACCAACCACCTATAAGAAGAAAATGTCTAACCGTGATATATTACCATGCTCCAAGACCATTGCAGTTACCTCTTTGGGTCTGTACGCTGGTCTAATGACCTCAACAACTCTAATAGCCTCAGTCACCCCTCTGAGTATCTTAAGCGACTCTATGAAAAGTGTTCTATGTAAGCTGGGCTGTTGGTCCACCGTTCTAGGCTCCATCGCTACCGGTTCTTTTGCCACTTCATACTTCTTATCAGAGAAAGCTCAGAGATCTAACATTCAGTTGGCCGGTGCTCTTATAGCTCCAATTACTGGTCTTTCTTTGTGGATTTCATCTATTGTTAACCATGGCCAGTCTCATATGCATCATAAGGCAGCCGGGGATGATTTACCAAAAGGTCACCCTAAGGTAGGCGCAGATGCACCAGCTTGTCCATTCTCCAAGAAGGATGAGGGTTCCTCTGTCAATCTAAATTCTAGCTCTGTCAAGAGCAATAAGTGTTACAATGCGATGTTGTGCCACTTGAGTGTAGTTACTTTTGCTACATGCGGTATTTTTGCAAAGAGTGTGTACGACGGTTTCACCAGCCGTTTGTGAGTCAATTGGCCATAAAATCTTGTCAATTATAACCTAAGGACTCGAGCTGTACCATTATTCTTTTTTATACATTTCATCTTTACCTTTCTACTCAAATCTCATTAGGTTATGAAGAGACTTTTCATGATATCTGTTAGTTTACTTATGGATTAGTAGTGCCTACAAGGGACTGAAAAATGCAAACAAAACGTTGGGATCAGTATAAAAGTTCCCTTTACTTCTTCAATTATATTGGGTTATTCTCAGAATGGCTCATCTGATTGTTAACTTTGGATCTAAATAATCAATTACTGTTAAATCAAAAAACCTAAGAATCTATAAAAGGCAAATGAATATATTGGTGTTAATGTTTTCGAAGAGCTTTTCTAATTATTACCTTGAGAATTACTGTTACGACGGTTTAAATATGAAAAGAGAACTTTCTGATTATAAAAGATGATAAGTATACACAAGAAAAACATTACCACTCTCTAGTGAAATATATGGAATGAAAGCAATAAAGTATAAGTAATCTTTTGACGTCATTTTGTGCCTTGGAAAATATGAGCAAAAAAAGAATCAAGCCTTTGTAAATAGATTCACGTGTTGAACTTTTGTTTTAATAGTTGATTCTCGATTCCTTTCTAAAGATACCTTTTTCTGATCTCATATGTTTACATTTTGAAAAATCACACTAATTCCATAGTTAATAGGTATTCTATTCTATTTATTTATTTATTTATTAATTATATATTTTATTTACGACAAATATAAAAATATAGATCGTTTACTGTTCTTTATTTTCTTTTTCTTTCAGATAATTGGAAGAGGTGTATGTATGTAAATCATAGACAATAATCGTCTTCTATGTACATTTATGTAGTTAGATCATAAATTGAGATATGATATCCAACCAGTGAAAAAAAAATACAAAAAAATAAAAAAAAAAGTGAAGTGATTCTGGGGTTAGAGATTTATTTCCCACCTTAAGAATGCTAATATTTAAAGGTAATAGTTTTTCTATATGAGGCTTACACTTTGATCAAAATAATCTGCTAAACCAAAATTAGAATAAAATCAATTTAGTTTATAGACAACATGGTAAAGTAAAAACAATATTATTTTTCAATGGAAAGATTAAAGATCCATAAAAAAATCAACTTTTTTGAATTTTAGCAACTACCGTAGGAAAACCTTGAATAGTAAGGAGACTGCAACAATATATGATTTGCTTTAGTATATATATTTATAACTATTTACATAAACAATGTATGTATTAATTTATGCAGGAATTTATTGATCGATATATGCTACCTTTAAAAAACCTTAAAAAAGGTGATTCCGGTTTTGCTCTCTTTGAACTCCTTAACCATAAATATTTTTACATGTTTTCTGCTCAATTTTGAATAGAGACCTGCAATTGGAAGATGAATAAAATGCTACATATCTTAATTTCTCTATTATTAATATGACAATTTATAAGAATTAGTTTCACTACACATTACCACTAGAATCATCTCAGTCTACAGTGAATCTAGTATATGTATATTTACTTGTTGGATTTGATGAAGAATAAAAATAAGAATTTTAATTTACTAAGCAATACAAATTAATTTCTTCCCAAATATTGGGCTACATAGCTAATGGAGAATAGTGGAAGGTATTTTCCCAGTAATATTTGGAAATGAAGAGAATCAGGCTCAGAAACCCTAAAAGTGATTGAAGCTGTGATTTTGTACAGAGTTATCCTTCGTTGTCTGTCAGACAGATTTATAATTTTATTAAAGCTTTGGAATACATATATATATTCCATGAATGAAAGTTAGTCAAAGCTTGAATCGAATTCTATGTCGATCAAAAAAAACAAAAAAAAAACAGCCCTAGCATTGTAGAGCAATTAAAGCGCAATACTTAAAAGTTTGTAAAAGACAATTATATCATAATGTACTGCACAAGTTATCAGTTTTATTAATGAAAATCATTTAATACAATAGTCTCATATAAATAAACTAAACCTGGATCGACATCGCAGAAAACTTGGAAAATGTAAAAAATCAAAGATTTCGAAACTGACAATTCCAATTGAAATCATTGAACTTTAGTATGCCCTACTTAAGTAAAAAGTTGTTCGTATTTCAAACTGCCACATAATTATCATTACTGCCTCTACAACTGATCCAGTTTGGGGGAACACACAAATTTAAATAATTAAGAATAGGGTGTGTGTATTTATAAGAAGAAAGAAAGGAGATAGAATGGTTCATGATTACTAAACATACTGCAACCAAGGTTAGTAGCAGAATTTGTCATATTAAAAAGCTTGATAGAAATCAACAATGGTCAAGAAAACATTTTCCATATTATTCAAATCAGCAACTTTACAGCCATTATCCCTATTATAACGGTTGAACGGCTTTTATTTTCTTCTCTAGACGTACATTAATTTCAAAAGGGTTTATATAGACTCTGAGTACTTTACAATAGGGGGAGGGGGGTATTTATTCTCAGATGAGAAAAGAGGCGTCCGTTGCCTTCTTATTATTTTCCCTTCATTGCTATAGAATATGCCAAGTAAATAGAGGGAAAAACCGTTTAATTGTTTCAAGTTCTCTCTTCCATTTAACTGAGGATTCAAGAGATCAACAAATCACTCTTCCCCTTATTGATTTTCCCCATCCCCTAACTCGTTTGAAAAATAAGGAAATCATGAAAAAAACAACAACTAAAAGAATATTAGATATTAGAGGTGTAAAAAAAAAATTGACAAGAATACAAGATGGTCAGTCAATATTTGGTAAATCCAAGCCAAAATCCAAGTACAATAACAGTGACCGCTCATTAAGAAACAAAAAGAAACTACAACATTAATTACTTATTACGTAGAGCTTCTTAAAAAGGATATTTCAGAATGGCGTCTAAACTTGAAAAAGAACTGTAAATGTAGGACAAAAAACATCAAAAGTAAGAAGTAAATCTAACCCCTTCCGTGAGAAGAACTAAAATTCAACGTAATGTAGATGCATTAAGGCTTAACTAACTATTTTAGATTTGTAGTTTAATTTTGCATCAAAAGGCCATTGTGATTCCAAAAGTCCATTGACTTTTGGGACGGAATTCAATGTACAAAAGGCATTTCAACTAGAAAATCTGCCTGAGGAAGTATTTAGGAATACTCTGTCCTCCAACTTTTGTTTACGATGTTGGAATATAGAAATTAAAGCAACAAGAAAATATGCAGTTAAACAAAATGATTTGCTGAATTTACGGCTTAAAAAATAAAATAAAAAAAGACAGAAAATAGTTTTGTGTAAGAAAAAAGAGAAGAAAAATAGTGAATTTGTAATCAGAAAAGGTTAGCCAGACATTATTCTTTTGTCAATCCTCACTTCAGTAAAAAATGCGGACTTAGAGGGCACATCACGATATGCGTTTAAACAAATTCATACAAGTTTGTAAGTCTAAGCACACCAGCTTTTTTGATTTCCTTGAGACACTTAGCATATTTTTATCCCAGTACCCCTCCTATTCTAATCACCCGTTGCAATTAGGTTGTTTTGTTTAAGACGGAAGCGTAGAAGAACAAAGCTAGTAAAAAAAAAAACAACGAGTGAAGATTTGATTTACTATTGGAGCTCAACAGCTGGTACATTTTCGTGAGTACGTAGAAAAACAAATCTCTCTGAGGGATGTTGGTGAAAGTTTTTGATTCCCTAATCCAGGTAAAAACCAGTCCACAGTTACCAGATTAAGTAATAGAAGAACTATAGCTTGGAAAAGGTGGGGATTACAAACGTTTTCTGTACGAAAGCGTTACAATGGATTATAGTATAATCTCATTTTTAGAAAAACTAGGGCACTGCCCCTGATATTCCCTTCTCTAAATTTCTCAGTTCTAAATTCTTTATGATTTATTGTACGAGCATTTTACTGATAATGATCTACAAAATAACTAAAACTCTCTCCTATCATTGATTTCAGCAAAACCTCTGTAGCAGATGAAACAATTTCAGTACAAACTAATATTTTGTCTCTTGTGTCCTCCTATTTTTCATCTCCCTTTTTTCCTCCTATTTCCTTGTATACAAAATTCGAATGTTGCGATAAGCATTATTCAAACACAGAGCAACTTTCGTAGGCCATTTTAAAATACATTATTATGGAGTTAGGTTCTTTTGCGGGGTTTCTTTAAGAGTATTTTCATATGTATTTTTGTTTGTTCTCCCACGGGTTCTGGAAGACCCAGACGGTTTCGCTGTTACAAGTACTCCATAAAGTGAATCTCACCAGCCTTCTGTGTTTCAAAAATTCAACGTGGACTAGAGTTCACCCGCCCCCTTTACTCTCCAACATCACCCCACGGTTTAGGGCTTTGCTCAGAAATGGTAGTAGCAAAATTGGATAAAAGTTAGATTTTGTAAGACTTCCTGTACATATGGCTACGTACTCATATTGTGTGCACTCTGGTGTTTTCCTTGCATCAGTTGAGCCCTTTTCTTACCCCGAAGATCTCTTCCCCGATTGTCGCAAAATTCGATTACCATCAATTCGGAAAAAAAAAAAAACGCGGCTAGGTTGTTTTCTTTGTAGAAACGGACAAATCCTGGACCCTTATTTCTCAGTGTGTATTCTAGAATTGACGAAACGTCCTGGTTCTTACAAATGATATCCCCATATGTCTCTACTCAATTTTCTGCGAGGGGTGTTTTATGGTAGTTTTTTTTTTGGTTTTTTTTCTTGATTTTGATAATACGAAACATCGATGGGCTGTACTCAGTATTTTTCTCTTAATAACACTCGCAGAAATAAAATATAGGAGGGAGAAGAGAAAAAATCACAAGAGAGGCCACCACAGCGACAATTACTTAATGTTCTTGTTTATGGCTTTTTTTTTATAGTCGGAATTGAGTAAGAATGTCGTAGGGGTTATTATCAAATGCTAGTAGCTGAAGTGTTGGGCATTGTTATCCCCCCCCCCCCCATCTTAAGGGAGAAAAGTAAAAACGTGGAAAAGAGACATTTTTATTTCCTTTTTCTTATGAAGGGGGGTGAACAGCTGAGAAATCTTGTAGAAGATAGAGCAGTAATTGCTGCTTTTCTTTTCCTACCTAATGAATCATACTATCAACTTATGAATATCGGAAGAAAAAAAGAGAAAAGCAACAAGGAGGAAGGAGAAAAGAGAGAAGATGAGCGGGAAATAAATATAGTTGAAAATAAAATTTAAAAAAAAAAGCAATTATGTACTTACAAATGATCAATTTCCGGCAAGAGTATGTAATGAAGGATATGACAAGCGATGAATCAAAAGAATAGAAAGAAAACAAAATAAAGCATTCAAAAAAGGTATATAAGACAGTTCATATTCTCTGGTTCTATAGCCTTTTCATTTTTGTTAATATCAACTTTTATTCTCTTTATTCAAATCATCATCCAAAAAATTTAAGTTTAATTTTACATCATTACTCATTTATTACCGCAAGGGAAAATAAAATTTAATAATAGTCATTTGAACATTTCCTTTCGAAAGGAAAACCTTTCTACGGAACCTATAATTACAAAAGTATTTTTTTAATCACAGTCTTTTAAAAGTGCTTTTTCAAACAAAAATATATTAATCACTAATAACTTTTTTTTTCTTTTTGATCCCTTTTTTTCATTATTCTACATTAGTTTAACAACATCGAACCAGGTTTTATTTTATATCAAATAGTCGGACTTTGATATTATATTATTAACAATCTGTATTTCAAAAAAATCTTAGTACGGACAAGTTTTTTTGGAATTCTTTTATTCAATTATACTTTTCCATTCCAAAGGAGTTGATTATACCTTTCAGTGTATGATTGAATTGTTAATATTACTGATTTGATTCTACTACGGTTAGATATCTCATAATCTGTAGAAGAAGTTAAAAATAACTCAGATTGTGCTGTTTTCAACTAAACAATATAGACACTATTACAGATTAAAATGCAAAATAACGCTTCACAATATAAAAAACTAAATCCAATCCAATCTGGTTCTTTTAGTACAGTGTACAAAGGTTACAGTACAGAATTAGATGACTATGTCGCTATGAAAGTGATTCCTAAATCTAAATTCTCTAAAAGAGGTATGGCTAATGAATATAGTGTAGATAAGATTCTGAGTCAAGATGAAGGGTGCCCATTTATTTGCTCTTTGATTGATTTCTACGAAGACGAAGCTAATTATACTCTAGTCCTCGAATACTGTGAATGTGGTGATTTCTATGATTTCTTGGAACTTTCCAAGAAGAAAGGAGATTTAAATGCACCATCAATAATCAAATTGAACTTTCAGAAGATTGTTCTACAACTCTGCTACGCTGTTAAGTACTCTCACTCTATGGGGATTGCTCATAGAGACATTAAACCTGAGAATATGTTGATCAATTACCGTGGTGATATAAAGCTAGCGGATTGGGGTCATGCCATCCGTGCAATGTTCTCTAACGACAACAATATTGGAACTGATAATTACAGAGCTCCAGAGACATTCTCTTCTAAGGTTAGTTACAACACTTACAAAGCAGATTACTGGTCCATTGGTGTTACTTTACTTTACCTTTTGTTCTGTCACTGCCCTTTCAGGTGTGCCAATGTCAAGAATGAGAAGATTGTGTACAAAAAGCTAGAAAACGGTGATAACATTGTGTACCCAAACTGTTCCAAGTTTGTTGATTACATTAATGATCCATACAAATTTATCTATGAGAACTTTTTTAGCTCTGTTTCATTGAACAAGAAGAGAAGTTTGTTCAAGTTGAACTCTTCAAGATATATTACTCCATATATGTGGCAAGATCTTACCGACATGCAAGATCTGTTTGATCTAACTAAGATCATTGTTGACAACTTACTATCCCCAGATCCGACTGAGAGATCCTTGACCAAGTTTTTAAAGTCATTCAACAGTTTTTGGAATTCTCGTGAACAGACTAAGAACGACTTTCCAAGAGGCGTTAGAAATGTTAAGACCAATAACTTGAAGGCGTTGGGCGTTACGGGTGAATACTAAGTTCTATAAAAGTCAACTCTCTAATTTTTCGGATTTTACTAACATTGATATGTTAAGTTTGTTTTTTTCATTATTTCTTCTTTGCTTTTGATTTGCTGTTAATTTGTTCAAATATTCCAAGATTTTTATCCAAGTTTAATTCTTCATGTGATTTGATTTTAGTTTGTGTCAATATACCATGAAAGGATGAACTCCCTAGTTTTACTAATTCGGAGGTTATACATTTCGCCTCTTTCTATATTAATGGGCAATTTTCAGTATTCTTCTCATACATTTATTTGAGGCTCTTATTGCTATTAATATGAGTTTTGTTCATCTCTTATTTGAATCTATTATTAATCATCGGATTTTCGGTAAAAGATAAGTTATTGCCTTGGCAGCGGCATTTTTAAGCCATCTCATTTCAGTGACTAATTATGCAGCATTTGGGGCACTCATCTTTTACTAGTTTTTTTTTTTTTTCTATGGTACTGTGAGAGTCAGACGGACTGACATTAAAAATCACAGCGTTTGAATATATATTTTGATTTAAGTTTAATATTAATAATATATGTAGATATATTTCAATCATAATTCATCCGTTTTTAATACTATTTGCTTTTATTGCTCTCAATAGCATCATTCGTGGCCTCTGTTATTCGTGGTCAAGTTGGCTTTCTAAGTATCGTTTAAAATGCTAAAAACTAACCAAAGTATTTCCTTTAAACTTCATTGTATTAAAAAGAAGGCAATAGAATAAAGCAGTCAATATATTTCTTGGGAATTGAAAACATCACTCCTTTACAAAATATCAACACTAAAATACTATGGTTAGATTCATTTTCCTTTTTTTTTTCTTTTTTTTGGGGCTGGAGATCCATTGAAGAGCATTTTTAACAAGCGAAAGCACCTTTAGGTAGAGATACTCTTCTTTCATAGTCTATCAACTCCACATTTTCAATGGTATGAACAGTAATTTTAGTATTATCTTCATTCATTTCAAAAACAAATAAGCCATTTACTATCCGAGTATATTCATTATCTATCGATTCATCATTATTCATGGAATTTAGTTTGTTACCAATTGTTATATGTTGTGAAATTAATCCTGGTGCTAGATTGTTGTCGACCTTTGGAGTTTTTTGTAGAATATAATCTAGGATTGGTGACCCTTTTTTCTGTCCAAGTGAATCGTTACTTGAAAAAGTGAATGTCTTATTGAAGTTTTCATCTTCAGGTTCAATTGGGTTAGCATTCTGTGGTAGACAACTCTGCCACTTTACCAACAATTTATCATTAGTTGTAAGGTAAGGAGACAGATTATACTGCTGTCTAAACTTTTCGCCGTGATCCCCGGAAATCTTTTTTGAAGATAAGATCTTAATTCTAGAAGTATCCTCCAAGATAAATTTCCTCATTATTACTCGCATAGCGTTCATTGAAGCCTTATATTGGATTAACCCATGTAAATTTGGGATATATGGATGTGCACTTGGCAGTAGTCGGAGAATAATGCAGTCATCTAGATAATTATCCTTTATATTTTCCTGGAGTAAACTTGGAACACCTCTGGTTTTCAAATAGTCAGCAATCTCCCCAAGGTTCGTGCTATTGGGATCCTTAGAATTAGTAATCAAACACCTTATTTGACATCGCTTCGATGAGGTGACTCTTTTGACGTAATGATACCTTCGACCTAACATCACAATAGAATTTTCTGAGATGTGGTTGCTGCTGATCAAATTAAACAAAGCAAACAAAATAGTTACGATCTTTAAACTAAACTGTTTTAAATGGCTTTATTTGCAAAACCATCAAAATAAGTTATCAGTGAGTCTCCTTGTTAGAAATTGCAGTTATCCGGGTATGCCTTCGATTTTTTTTTCTTTTTTTCTTTTAATGCCCTATAAATTATTCACCCTGTGTGTTCTCGACCCATGTGTTAGCATAGCTATTGTCATATAGAGGCACACAAGAGACGTGTTGATGACGCAAGGTAGAGGTTAGTGTACATTAAAATATATATATATATATTGAATGGTTTTACAACATTAAAGAAGAATTACTTTCATCTTTTCTTCTGATTACAACCCAGAATACGAAAAACAATTCAAACGAAATCCCAAAACCTCCTTCTTGTACTTAAATACAAACCTAAATTCTGATAAGCGTTGTAATTATTTATTGAACAGGATATTGTTGTAGGTAATAAATTAATCCAGCATATACTGTTGACATGTGTACAATCACAAACAACGAACAACTGATCGCTTGAAAAAAAAAAAAAATTTTTTTCTGCTTCGTTGAAAGAGGCGATGTTTTTCCTCTTCATTGAAGGAAGGATATGCTACAGCAGTTTCTGTGTAAATAATTCATTTTTCTTTCCTAATGGCTTTTGTTGTCGTCTGTATAGTGAAAAGTGAAAAAAAAAATAAGTAATAATAATAATAATAATTAAAAATTATTGTAGTTACAATTATTGATCTTCTCTTTAATCTTTTTAGAAAACTTTAATTGTCATTCTAACAGCAGGTTGTATATTATTCTTTTATTTTTGTTGAAAACATAGCAAGCGAAGCATTCAGAATCAAAAGGAAATATAAGAATATTACGCTATTTGTAAATAGAAAATAGAAAATATATTATACTTGAACAATGGCTTCACAATTTTTTTTAAAGACAAATAAGGATATTGAACTATTCCAAGGTTATCCTGATTTTAACCAATCAAATTCGTCCGCAAATGCTAAGGATGACCAGGTTATTTCATCTGTGATATCTCCATGTGGTAGATTTTTTGCAATCTCCACTAAACACAAGGTAAACGTGTACTCAGGTCCATTATTGGAAAAAGAACTATTGGTACTATCTATTGAAGACGTTTACGATATTCAGTTCTCCCCATCTGGTAACTACTTGAGTACTTGGGAGAGACCATCTGCCAAGGATGCGGACCACAAGAACGTGAAGGTTTGGTACTTAAATAAAGTGTTTGAAGGTGAAGAAGAACAAGTCCCTGTTTACCAGTATCAACACAAACCACAGAATGGTTGGTTCATGCAGTTTTCTAAACTTGACGATTATGCTTTGAAGATGTTCAAGAATGAAATTAGAATCGTGAAGATAAATGAGCAAAGCAAGACTAATTTCCACTTCGACCAACCTTTCACAATTTTATCTAAAACTCAAGAAAATGATTCTCAACCATTTTCTACTTATCAAGTCTCTCCTGCTGAACATCCTACCATCTGTACTTTCACTCCGGAGAAGGGTGGTAAACCAGCTCAACTATCGATATGGTCTATAACTGAGGGCAAAATAACCAAGAAAATTGCATCCAAGACATTTTTCAAAGCAGATTCTTGTCAATTACAATGGAACCCACAAGGTAATGCAGTTTTGTGTGTAGCCACCACCGATTTCGACTCTTCCAACAAGTCTTATTACGGTGAAAATACACTATATCTGCTTTCTTTCCAAGGTGTAAATGGTGCTGTTGGTAACAATTCCGTTCGTGTCTCCTTAGCAAAGGGTCCTGTCCATGATTTTGCATGGTCCCCAACATCAAGACAATTCGGTGTCATTTCGGGTTATATGCCTGCTACAATTCAATTTTTTGATCTAAGAGGTAATGTTGTACACTCTTTGGAGAAGCAGCCAAAAAATACAATCCAATTTTCCCCAAGTGGTAGTTATATTCTAATTGCGGGATTCGGTAATTTGCAAGGTTCCGTTCAAATTTTAGATCGTCATGATAAATTTAAGTCAGTTGCTGTTTTTGATGCAGCTAACACATCTGTTTGTAAATGGTCTCCAGGTGGTGAATTTATTATGACAGCTACGACGTCTCCTAGATTAAGAGTAGACAATTGCATTAAGATATGGCATGTCAGCGGTAACCTAGTGTTTGCCAAAGAATTTGATGAATTACTAAAGGTTGACTGGAGAAATACTTGTAAATATAAGACATTGAAAGACCACCCACATGTCATCAAGGACTGGACCCCTCTTCCTGACTCTGCAGACTCTAAACTAGATCCAAAGATTGCTAATGCTAAAAAGGAACTAGTTGTTCATCAAAGCGCAAAGGAATACGAGGAAAAGCACCCTAAGAAGAGTAGTAAGAACACTGGTTCATCACAAGCCAAGGCTAGTGGTGGTGGTGGTGCTTACAAGCCACCCCATGCTAGAAGAGCTGCTGCTGTTGCCAACAACAACACAATCCCAGGTGCAGGTCCTAGAATTCAAAAAACCATTCCAGGTTTGACTATCCCAGGTATGCAAGTGAAGGAAAGTGCTGCTGCTAACAAGAATAGAAGAAGAAGGGCCAACAAGAAGGCAAATGAAGAAAAAACTGAAACTTCTCCAAAACCTGCGGATATTGCATCTGCTGCCAATGCTAACCCAGAGGCCCCAGCAAAAGAAGCCTCTCCAGAAGAAAAGAAGATCAGATCGTTGTTGAAAAAGCTAAGAGCCATTGAAAGTTTGAAAGAAAAGCAAGCTGCTGGTGAGAAACTACAAGATTTACAAGTCAAGAAAATCGAGACCGAGAGTAAGTTCCGTCAAGAATTGGCAGCTCTAGGTTGGAAGGGAGATGAATAGAGAATAAAAAATTGATATTGACACTTCTTCATAATAAGAATATTGAGAATTCTTTTACACCAACTACTGAAAAAGTGTTGGTTAAAAAAAAAAATTGAACAATATTGAATATTTTAGTAAAAATTAAAAGTTAAAAAAAAAAATTAAAAAAACAATTTAAAAAAAAAAACAAAAAAAAAGCATATTTTATAAAGATAGATAGTAATTGGCATTGATATTATATTTATTATCTTTTGACTATTTTCTATAAATGAAGTAAAAATAAAAAAGAAGTTATTTCTTAAAGTAAAAGTTTTGAAGCGTGAAAGAAGAAAAGATCAACTATGACTGATCATGACTCAAACACGTACCATCAGTATATTTTACATTCCCTCTAATTTTCACGTGTAGTCTATAAGCGGTTATATTTTCCTTTCAAAATATTTTTCAAAGTTACCCATGCCACAGTTTAACATAAAAAAAGAAAGATCTACACGGCGACACACAGTTTGACACATAATTTCTTCCTCTTAACACAGTTTAAGTGACAGAAACAAATAGAAATATGCGTAGGAAGCCACCCCTTCGAGAGAAAAAAATTCCACCTCCTCACTTTTCTACTGCCCGAATTGTGGAAGTGTTTCTATAGGGATATTCCGGAGAAAAAGATGCGCTCTCTCCGGAAGCTCTCTTTTTTTTCTTGAAGCTTCAGTAAATGGATTTCGGGTAACCGTAGATCTTGCATTTTTTTGGAATTAGTATTAGTCCTCGAACCATCTGTTAAGACCTTGACAAGACATTAAAATATTTCTATGGTGTTGGTACACACTCACACACATTTGAATTTGGGAAACCACACTACAATTTACAATTGTGTGTATGAGTATATTTTCTACAGTTTATTGAGAACTATGGACAGAGATATATCGGTTTCTGTACGAGTTTGAAAAAATAAGAAACAAAAAAAAGAAAGAAATTAATTTGAGAGAGAAAAAAAAGGGTACGCGGGGCAAGTAGAGAACGTGGTAAGGGGGTCCAGAAAAAAAAAAAGAAAGAAAGAAAGAAAAGAAATAAAAAAATCTTTAAAATTTGTTTTTCTTAACAATGCGATGCCACATCTTTTTCATTAAAATTAAGAAAAAATATGGATAAAGAAGAAACAATTTTCAAAATGTGTACACAGTAGAAACTAATATACCACAGTTCTACAATGTAAACTCGACGATAAAGGAGAGAAGTAAAAAAAAAAATTCTTATATATAAGAGGTTTTCTTAATATCAAGATTTATAAAAAAATTTTTTTCAGTTTTATTCCTTATTTTGGATAATGCCGTGTCAAAAAAAAAAAAAAATTAAAGTGCCGTGAGCTCATCGCAAAGAACTGAAAAAAAAAAAAAAAGAAAAAAAATTTTTTTTTTCTATGCTGCCTCTGAAAATTAGATTCCAAATCTTTACTCACACACATTACACAGTTGCTACAATTAAAGCATACTATTTGTTAATTTCCCACAGTTATTTTATTTCTGTTCACCGGACAAAAGTAAATTACAGTCTTTAGTTTAGTCATCTAATAAGTTCCGCCGACTTTTTAATTGACAAAAAATTATTATATTAAAGAAGAGGAAGAAAGTATAATATTCAATATTCATCTCCCCATCCTTTAAAAAAAAAAAAAAATCAAAATAAAGTATTGATTGACAATACAAAAATTACATTTAAATATATGAACACACAGATATAACAATGTCTAATAACAGAAGTTTCATATCACAGCTGAATGTGTTCAATAAGGAGAATTACCAATATTCTACCTCTAAGAAATCCAATGAAAGTACGTACAGTGGAGATGGTGAAGGATCAGATGTAGAACAAGGTCAGCAGTTTGCTACCGAAATGGATCAAGGTGAAAAGAGATTAGGTATGTTCTCTTGTATCGGTTTGATTTGTAACAGAATGTTGGGTACCGGTGTTTTTGCTGTGTCCTCCACAATTTACACACTGAGTGGTTCTATAGGTTTAGCGTTGATTTTATGGGCTGTAGGTGCTATTATTGCACTTGCGGGGTTATACGTCTACATGGAATTCGGTACAGCTATTCCAAAGAATGGTGGTGAGAAGAATTATTTGGAAGCCATTATAAGGAAACCTAAGTTCTTCATCACTTGCATGTACGCCTCCTACGTCTTTTTCCTAGGTTGGGCTGCTGGTAACTCTATTAATACAGCTGTCATGTTTTTGACTGCAGCAGAAACAGAGGTCACTAAGTGGAACCAGAGAGGTATTGCTGTTGCTGTTATCTTTTTCTGTTTTGCAGTAAATGCTATCAATGTCAAGGTTGGTTTATATCTACAAAACTTGTTGGGTATTTTCAAGATTGGTATTGTTCTCTTCATTTCTGTTACTGGTTGGGTTGCTCTTGGTGGTGGTTTAAAACATGGTTACCAATCCCATAACTTCCACAATGCTTTTGAAGGTACTAACAAGGCCACAGCCTATGGTGTTGTTAACGCTTTGTATAATGTTATCTGGTCGTTTGTCGGTTACTCTAATGTTAACTATGCCTTGGGTGAAGTCAAAGACCCTGTCAGAACATTGAAAATTGCTGGTCCAACTTCGTTGATCTGTTTGGCTATTATCTATATTTTCGTTAATATTGCCTACTTTGCTGTTGTTCCAAAGGAAAAATTGATTTCTTCGAAGTTGATTTTAGCTGCTGATTTCTTTGACATTGTCTTCGGTGGTAACGCAAAGAGAGTTGCAGCCGCTTTGGTTGGTTTGAGTGCTTTGGGTAACGTTCTATCTGTTATCTTTTCGCAAGGTAGAATTATTCAACAATTGGGACGTGAGGGTGTTCTTCCATTCTCTAATTTCTTCGCCTCTTCTAAGCCGCTGAACTCCCCAATGGTTGGTCTTTTCCAACATTTCTTGGTTTGTATGGTGACTATTTTGGCTCCACCACCAGGTGATGCTTATAACATTATTTTGAACTTGATTTCTTACCCAATGAATATCATTAATTTTGTTATTTCTGCAGGTTTGTTATGGATATACTGGCAAAGAAGACAAGGTAAGATTGAATGGAACCCACCAATTAAGGCTGGTGTTATCATCACTACCTTCTTCATGTTGTCTAACATTTATTTGATTGTTGCACCATATGTTCCTCCAACTCATGGTGAAAGTGTCTACGAACATGCACCATACTGGATTCACTGTGTTGTTGCATGGGGTATTTTTGCGTTCGGTGGTGTTTACTGGTATGTTTGGACTAGAATTCTACCAAGATGGGGTCATTACAGATTGGAAACAAAGGATATCCTTGGTGAAGATGGTTTCTGGAGAGTACAAGTTATCAAGGTATATGATAATGATCTAAAGGATCACGATCAAAATGCCTCTGGCTCTGACAGATCTGTTTCTGAACCACCAGAGGACATTGAATTAAACAAAATTCATGTGGAGAGTAGTAAAGATACTTCAAAGGAGCATGAAGACTAAAAAATATCATAGACTCTAAAAAAAGAAGCATAGAATATAGAGAACTCTTTTTTCTTAGTTATGATTATTGTTTTTTGTTGTGTTTTAATCCATGCTCATCTTCTAAATGTGATGTCATCACATTTTATTTTGTGCCTTTATTCTTATTAATTCAACGATGGTATTATTCATTTTTTCCGTTATCTTTCATTATTTTTTTTATCGGATAATTTTACCTTGTATTTTTATTTCCCCCTTTACTTGCATGAGCTTTTATCTCTCTACATTTAGGGCCCAACTAATTTTAATTCTAAATTTTCAAAATTCATTTGCATGCATATATGAACTAATATTATAAGTATATATTAAATATAACATTTATCTTAATAATAGCAAATTCTCAAATTTTAAAAGTATAGATATTCTCTTAAGTGGTTGATCAACTCCAAATATTATCCTCATCGATTTTGTGAGTGTAGTACATAATAATATAACATGTACGTATTATAAGTACTTCTCATGTGACTTTATCGTATAATATGATGTTAGGAGGCGAAGGAGAGAAAAAAAAATTGTTCGAAACCCGGGAAGGAAGTGAACTTCAACAAAGAAAAACAATACTGACATAAAAAAAAAAAAAAAAGAACATACAACACGAGATTTTCAAAAGAGATAGTGAGAGGAAATCAAAGAAACGGGCTCTTTAGAAAATTTAAAAGTGGTCAGCGGCTATTGCAGTTTTTGGTTTGTATTTTAGTTTGCTAGTTAAGTGCAGTGGACACAATTCATTATAGATAAGAGAGGGGAAATTTTTATTAATCCAATTTAGGTTTAATATCCATATTAGGTGATCAAAATTGGATATTTACGAAAAAAGAATAATTGGTGTTATAAGACCTGATTTAAAACAACTGTTACAACAATTCTCGTTTTTTAGTTTTCCTCAAGAAATCAATTCAATAGCATAATATCATATCAGTGAAGAATACGAGAAAAAACAAATAATAAGTCAAAAAAGAAAAAAATTAGAAATATTATTTCAACAATAAGATGGATTATGAGTATGCTCAGCTTCGTGCTGACTTAAGAAAACAATATGAAGCGCTTTTCAAGTTAAGAGATGCTAATGGAAATGAAATCTATCCGGTATTTAACGTTCTCCCCATAAAAAGAGATTATCCTGATTACTATACTGTTATAAAGAACCCAGTATCACTAAACACAATCAAAAAGAGACTACTACATTATGTGGACGCACAGGAATTTGTTAATGACGTATGCCGAATTCCATGGAACGCAAAGACTTATAATGCGAAGGAATCAGCAATTTATGCTTATGCAAATATACTAGAAAACTACCTGAAATCCAAGACTATCCCAGAATTGCAGACTGTTTACCGTCATATAAGGTATCCAAATCTAGGATTGCTGCCTGATGAGTCAGAAGATATGAATAGCAACGGTGTGCAACAACACCCAATGAGTAATGAAGGTTCTGTAAAAAATAAAATTGCAAATACTACACAAAATACGAACGTAATGATCCAAAATCAAGCACAAAGTTCAAAAAATATACCCTTGTCAAAGGGACTCCAGAATATACAACCTGCAATTCCAACAAATATGTCGAATATGCAAACAAATGGTTTTAGTATGAACAATATAAACAGAAATAGCATGCCAGGAAATTCTATGGTAAGTCCTATACATCCAGGGCAAGAGCATAGAACTAGGGTAAGTCCTCAACCAATGGTGCCACCAAGATCCATGTCTTCCACGCCAGCAACACAATCACCCAACGCTGGGTTGAAGCCATCAATACAGCAAAGACTACAAACCAGACGTGGTAGACCACCAATTATTGATCTTCCATATTTACTAAGAATTAAAAATATAATGAAAATGTTAAAGCGTGAGTCTGACGACTCTAAGCAAAATCTATCTTTGACATTTGAAAAATTGCCTGATGAGGCTACAAATCCTGATTATTACCAAATGATAAGCAATCCAGTATGTCTAGATGATATTAAAAGAAGGGTCAAGACAAGAAAATATAAGGACTTTGAAAGTTTTGAAAATGATTTTAATATAATGTTTGACAACTATAAAAGATATCATGCTGCAAATCCACTATATATGAAAGCGGCGGGTATTTTAGAATATCACTTCAGGAAACTTGTAAATATGGAATTGTCTAAACCAGATAGTGACTATTTACCTGAAGGTGAACTTAGATACCCAATGGAAAGTGTCGAAGTTAGGGGAAGCATTTATCAGATTGGTGATTGGGTTCTTTTAAATAACGCTAACGATCCAAACAAACCAGTTGTTGCCCAAATTTTTAAATTATGGTATACTAGTGATGGAACACGTTGGCTAAATGCATGTTGGTATTTCAGGCCAGAACAAACTGTACACCGCGTTGATAGATTATTTTATAAAAACGAGGTTGTCAAGACAGGTCAGTACAGAGACCATTTGATAAATGATCTAATTGGTAAGTGTTATGTTGTACATTTTACAAGATATCAGCGTGGTAATCCAGCTATTCCTTATGAGGGACCACTTTTTATTTGTGAATTCAGATATAACGAGAGTGACAAGGTGTTTAACAAAATTAGAACGTGGAAAGCATGTCTACCAGAGGAGTTGCGTGATCAAGATGAGGATACAATTCCTGTAAATGGAAGAAAGTTTTTCAAGTACCCATCACCAATCATGCATCTGTTACCTCCAAATGCGACACCTCATGACCGTATTCCTGAGCCAACAGAAGGTGACCCAACTGCTCCACCTTTAATTGGTGCTGTTTATTTGCGTCCAAAGGTGGAGCGAGATGACTTAGGTGAATATTCGACTTCAGATGATTGTCCAAGGTACATTATTAGACCTGGTGATCCGCCAGAGAAAGGTATTGTCGATGACGTTCACGGAACTATCATAACAAATACACCAACAGCTCATGCCTTACCTAGAACAGGTCACTCGTCAACTAGACTTCCAACACTTAAACAGACTAAACCTCTTGGAAGTTTAAGCACTTCTCATCCTGTAATAAAACAAGTACCATATCAAAAGCCTGTTATCGCAACCCCTCCACCAAAGGCGACAATTCCTAATAGGGCAGCTATAACTACACCAATGTCGCATCCAACTACCGTCCAGAAAGTTCAAAAACCTACCACAATTCAAACTTTGAAACAATCGTTGAATAAAAATGCACAATTAGACTCATCTGCTCTTAATGGTGTAGTGAATGACTTGTCCAATCAAGCGGCCAGAGGTGGTATGAGATATATTACCATTGATGTGCCTCATTCCTATGTACTTCCATTGCCTTTTAATTTCTCGAGTGAACCAGTCTCCAACATTGATATGGGAAATAGAACACGTCGTATGGCAGAAAATCCAGGACTAAGTTTCAATAACATAATATGGTATAGGGGACCCGGAATTTCTGTTAGAGAAAGATACCTAGATAGTGGAAAATCTAAAGCTGCTGGATCCCTCAACATATTAAAGTTACCAGACATGAGTGATTTAGATTTTGAAGAAGTTGAGGAAGAGATAAAAGAACATGAAGATATTAACAAAGGCAATTCAGTTGGTATCGCTGATGATTCCCTTGTCCCTATAAATAGAGAATCTGCAAAGGTAGACAGTATTGGAGTTGAAGATGATGATTTATCATACGGAAGACAAAGTACAGAGAAATCCATTGACTCAATCAATTCAGGGTTAAGACCATCTGCCAAATATATTATCCACAAACATAAGTACTCTACGATCGAGAATATAATTTGAAGTAGTGCACTTTCAAGCATATAAGAGTATTGTAACAATAATCGTGACGGTCATTAAATAAGAAATTTATATACACATATATAATTTAGAAAATATAGAAAATCACTAACGAACATTTATCTTAGTACTTCAGGCATTATCAATTCATTTATTTTAGCTTTTCTCATTCGAACCAATTGACTCTTTCTCAACATAATAACCTAGAGTATTCACGATATAGGTATTCCATTTATGGATTCGGAGGTATATTAGTTCATCATTAGTTAATTCAGACAGATTTCTATCTTTTTTGGCTTTGCTTGCTCTTAAAAAATTTCCTATGTCGTGATTGAATCCGTTTTCTTCTACATTTGGTTTCTCAATATCAGAACAGTTTTGAGAGTGCTTTTCTTTTAGACTATTAATTAATAAAGTAAAACTGTCGGTGATAAAATGCCACAATGCGGCGACAATTTTCATGGCATCCAGTTGATTCGAGTTTTCGATGGTTAAAACAAGACAATACCTTCTTTCATTTCCTCTCGCATTCGGATCGTAAAGCTTAAACCCCATTACTAGATTAAGTCCCTTCAGATCATCATAAAATACTAGTGGAGAGTTATCGTAAATCATTGTTTCTTCTGAGAATGCTTTTCGTATCATTGAAGTTAATAATTGGTATCTAATGGCGGAATACTGAGTGGTGACGTACGGTTTTTTACCTATGAAGGACCTGATTGATCTGGGATCTTGGTTTGTCTTACCAGTTTCACTATTTGCTGGCTCTTCTCCGATTGAAAGAGTGGTTAATGTTGGTGTGGGAGTGTCGACATCTTCATTTTCGTTGACTTTAGAACAATCCGGAAAATACAGTGAACATGATTTGCAGTAAGACTCTGCAGGATAGTCGGGCAGTAATAACTCGTTACCATTGTTACCAGTTTTACCTTCTTGAGTGACACATATTAATGTTGGCCCGTGAATATCACAGAAGTGACCTAATGACATAAAAATCATATTAATATTGTTGTTGTGCTCTCTTTGTCGTGTTCCTATTATTTTTATTTATAACTCAGGAGAGGTGAGGATAATAGTAAATTTTTCTCGAGAAATAAAATCCTTTAGATATGCTAGCTTAACAAAACTTCCATAATAAGAAAACAACCAAGTGGATAAGTAAAAAATATTCCTACTTTATGCACGTTGTTTTTGTAGTTGTAAAATGGGATAAAATGGGTAAAACAAATG
Organism: Nakaseomyces kungkrabaensis; assembly: GCA_030556385.1. Taxonomy (NCBI): domain Eukaryota; kingdom Fungi; phylum Ascomycota; class Saccharomycetes; order Saccharomycetales; family Saccharomycetaceae; genus Nakaseomyces; species Nakaseomyces kungkrabaensis. The sequence goes on along the minus strand of JAKTPY010000031.1, from coordinate 39,500 downwards.
AAAAAAAAAAATAACTAACTCATAAGATTATTATTAACGTCCAGTATTATTATTCTTATTCTCCCAAAAGTTTATTGTTTAAGTTGTCAAAACAGAGGATTGATCTTTTTAACTATTTAAAAAGATGATAAGCGAATGAATAAATATTCTCTGTCTTTAGAAAACCATACAAGCAAAAAAACAATTGAAAAGGAAAAAGTAAAAGAAAATAGAGCAGAGTTAGGAAGAATTCAAACCCAGAGTTCCTTATTAATAGAACCGTTCAAGTTTTTAATTAATAATATACTATAATTTCTTGTGGAGGAGAACTGAGGAAGGAAGTGGATGAACAAATGGTTTTAGAAAAGTATTATTTGTAAAGTGAAACAAAATTATATCCTATAAAATACAGATTATATAAGAAACCACAAAGGTTTCAGTAACTAAAAGACTATTAACATAAATGTAAATCATACAGGGGACCACTGAAAATTTTTTTTTTTTTTCAAATTTCAAATTTCAAAATTTTTTTTCAAAGCTCGCTTCGTCAACGCGCGAGAGAAGAAAAAAAAAAAAATTGATAGTGAATATGGGCCCTATTTGCTATCAACGAGTAACATATGGAAAATGAAAAAAAGAGAAAAGAGATAATAGATTTATAAATACATCAACTTTAGGTACATTAAATAAAGGACACTATACTAGTAAGCCAAAAGGTGTAGCTGGAAGAGAGAAAGGAGAAAGAAAAAAATACGATGTGTGCGAGAAAGCTAAAATATGCTGCAGGAGACGATTTGTTACTGTACGCGACACCGAAGGAGGCTATGCAAAATGATAGACGGTTAGAGGAAGAAAAGGAAAATAAGGCTCGGATGAGGCGATCGGAAGGTGCGAGGATTCATTCCGAGCCTTCATCTGTCACCAAGCAGCAGCTCCTGCAACAGCAACTCCAACAAAGACAGTTACAGCAATTACAACAGCAACAACAGCAAGTACAGATGGCTCAAAACATGCATGTACCGAGAACTGATTACGTCCATGGGTCCAGTCAACCAGTGAATGGTAAGCTTGCAAACATACCACATAGCAGATCAAGGCCTATTCCACAACAACCGGGATCTACAGGTAAATCACAACAAATGTATACATCAGGCAATGGAAGCTCGAGTTCTCATCGCATAGTATCGTCGCCACCAATAATGGACCCACCGTCATCTGCAGCCCAGAGAGCACAGGCACAAGTAAGACACACACCTCCTAGAGTTGCTAATGAGTCTCCTGTAGTAGTTCAAAATGCTATGATATCCAGAACTAAACAGCATGCTCGAGAATCGCCGAAATCTGTCACGGAGGAAGACACAAAGGACGCCAGAATAGCCGTTCAATTATTTCATAATCACGATGTGAGAGGAAAGAGTCGACTTACTGCAGAAGAACTGCAAAATCTATTACAAAATGATGATAACACACATTTTTGTATCTCTTCGGTCGATGCTCTGATAAATTTGTTTGGTGCATCTAGATTTGGGACAGTGAATGAATCGGAATTTATATCCCTGTATAAAAGAGTTAAGAAATGGAGAAAAGTATATGTCGACAACGATATCAATGGATCATACACAATTACTATGAGTGAATTTCATAATTCGTTACAGGAGCTTGGATATATGGTTCCAGTAGAAGTGAGTGAAAAATTATTTGATCAATATGCAGAGTTTATCAACCCAGCAAATAATGCAAAAGAGTTAAAATTCGACAAATTTGTTGAGGCCCTTGTGTGGTTAATGAGATTGACTAAAATATTTAGAAAATTTGATACTAACCAAGAAGGTGTAGCAAATATTCACTACAAGGATTTCATTGACGTTACTTTGTATCTTGGTAGATTTCTGCCCCATTGATTTATGTTTGCTCAATCCTCATTTCAAGAAACCAAACATTTAATGAGTTTCTTACAGTTTTGCTTTGGATCTTCAATTTTGGCACCATCCTTTTCATATTGTTTTTGTGTCGAAGATATATGGACTATATAGAAACATATAATAACGGAAATAAAAATAAAACATTGCATATGAAACTAATTTTATGAGCAATACATAATTATTGATCTTTATTTGTATATATAGTGTATTCACGTTGATATTCACACCAGGGCTTAAATAAAATTTGGTGTTTCAGAACAAGACGACGATGGGAGACCCTGAATATATGGAAAAAGAGGAGATAGAACTTCTAAATGAATCATTTTCCTTCTTTGATGGAGACTACAGTAACCAAGAAGAAGATATTGATCCCAATCAACAGGAACCCGTCCCTGTCAAAGGTGTAATAAATGAAAATTATGAAGTTGGCATATCCAGTATTTTGAATCAAAGAATAAAAAAGTTTTCAAGAGAAGGTCTAATTTTTAACTTACTGGTAGCTGGTAGAGTAGGATCAGGGAAGACAACATTTATAAACTCAATGTTTGATGCTGAACTAATAGAAAATTCTTCGTTACAAAACACCTCTTTAAAGAGATATGAGTGTTTAATAGAGGATAGTACAGGAGTAAAACTGAACTTGAGCATTGTAGAGACACCTGGATATGGTTCAAAAATTAATAATGAATACTGTTGGATACCGCTAATAAATTACTTGGAAGAGCAAATGAGCGGCTATGTGTTCCAAGAGGAACAACCATACAGACAAGGAAAAATCAGAGATACACGTGTACACTGTTGTCTATATTTCATTGATGCATTTGAATTTTGTATGCATCCTATAGATGTTATGACCATGAGAGAGATCTCCAATAGATGCAATTTGATTCCAGTAATCTCGAAAAGCGACTATCTCACCGAGAATGAATTAAAAACGTTGAAACAGAAGTGTAAAGATGTGTTACGTGGACAAAACATCAAAGTATGTAAATTTTTTAGCTCCAGTCACATTGCTAGACAGTATTATTATAATTCACCGTATGATATCCGTATTCAGCGTAATCAATACCATTGGCAAGATGCCATGGAGAAAAGAGCTAACAGTTTATCACGGCATAGAAACAACCTCAAATATAAACAACTAAGAGATGCTATATTTGGAGATAATCTTCCTGAATTTGTAGAGAGTACTGAGCTCCATTATGAGCGGTACCGTCAATTTATACTAGAGTTCCGTATGAAACAATATCAAAGCCAACAAAGGAAAGAGAATAACAATGTGAGCCAATACCAAGCAGAAGATGACACTGAAGAGATGAGCACTGGTATCAAAGAATATTTAGAGTACATTAAATTCGACAAGCATGCGGTAGACCGGGATCTGATGGCAATAGCCAACCCCACATACTTAAGAGCTGTGTTACAACTACAGAAACGATATCAATACATGTTAGCTCTCGAAGCTCAAAGGGAGGAGAAAGGACTACAGACATTGCAATACCATCAGGATCGATATGCTCTTGAGATCAAACGTCTCCGTGATCAACTGGAATCATTAAGAGTTAGCACAGACCAATGTGCTGAAGATGATCGTCTAGAGAGCACGGCAACCCTAGTTTCATGTATAAACCCTATGTAGACGGGTAAGTTCTCACCCAAGAAAATGAAAAAAAAAAAAATTTGATTTTTTTCTCGCTTGAAGAAAAAAAGTGAATTTTTTTTTTTGCTCTGACGTATATAAACAGGTAAATTTTTAAACAAGAGATTTGAATCTCAACTTCTTTTTTCACAATGTTATGCTAAGAAGCCCAAAAAAAAAAAAAATTATGTGGTAAAGAAAAGAATGGGGCAAGCAATTCTCAATATTTAAATCTATCAGGAGATAGCTTTGTATTGAGAGATGATTCTTACTTTTTTTTCTTTCATTTTAATTTTTACTTTTTAATTTTTAATTTTTTTTTCTTTCAAAATGATGACACTATTTCATTTACCTTACTTTTCTTTCTGGCATCTCTAATGTTAGGACAGCGGTGTTTAAGTACTCTCCTGTTCGATGAATACACCAATAATGACTATATCTCTGACACCAAAGAAAAAAAAAATTATTGAAATTAAAATTAATAAAAAAGAATCGAATGATCACTTAGTAATCGTCAAAAAGGTTATGTAATCACATTATATAATTCGTAAAGTAATATCCTCAAACCTCTTGCTTCCTCTAAAAAAATCTTTACAAAAAAAAGGGACACACCTAATCGCCGATGAAAGTCCAGAGGCATTTAAAATTATTACGAATATTAGTGACCATCATTATCACATCACCAATGGCCCCCCCCCTCGTATAATTGGTTTTTTCACAAGTGTTTTTACCCGGCCAATCTCGTAGTATTTTTCTGTTTTGTTAATCTCGAAGGGAGAAAAAATTAAAATTAACGGGCTCAGCCAGTGAAAGTAAAGTATACGACGGCAGTTATACGAGAAAAATTCATCAGAAGGATCACGGAGCCACAGAGAGAGGAAGCAGGAACTCTTCACACAATGCAACCCGATCCCTCCGTCGGATTTTAGTAAGAAAGAGAAAGAGAGAAAGAGAGACTCAAAGGAGCAAGAATCCGCAATCTACCAAGAAACACACGTACAAAAATCAAAAAAAAATAAAGTAGAACTTGAAAATGATTTATTTTTTTTCTTCAAGAGAGCGATAAAAAAAAATTTTTTATCTTCGTAGTACGAAGTTGTTATTTTTCTTTCTTTTCTTTCAAAAAAAAAAATCGTTTACAGGGCTTTTCAATGACCGATGGGTACTTCGTTTATGTTCAAAATGTATTTCCTCTCGATTGTACGAACCGAAATGGTTCTTTTACGATTGAATTAATTGATAATTGAAAATTGAAAAAAAAAAATTATTGAAATTCTTAGTATATAAAAAGAGAATATTATTCATCTTCAATTTTCTTGTCCTTTCAATTATTTTAATTAATCTTATATATTTTTTTATTACAAAGAACCATCGCTAAAAAAGAAAATAATAAAAAATGTCTGCCGTTTTCAACAACGCTACGCTGACAGAGCTAGTCCGTGAGGACACTTACTTCAACACTCTAGCTAACGTTGCTAAGTATCAGCCACAGCTGAACTTTATGGAACAATACTGGGCTGCTTGGTACACTTACATGAACAATGATGTCCTAGCCACTGGTCTAATGTTCTTCTTGTTGCATGAGTTCATGTACTTCTTCCGTTGTTTGCCATGGTTTATCATCGACCAAATCCCATACTTCAGAAGATGGAAGTTGCAACCAACCAAGATTCCTTCCACCAAGGAACAACTATACTGTCTAAAGGCCGTCCTATTGTCCCACTTCTTGGTCGAAGCCATCCCTATCTGGACTTTCCACCCAATGTGTGAGAAGCTAGGTATCACCGTCGAGGTCCCATTCCCATCCATCAAGAGAATGTCCCTAGAAATTGGTCTTTTCTTCGTTCTAGAAGACATGTGGCACTACTGGGCTCACAGACTATTCCACTACGGTGTTTTCTACAAGTACATTCACAAGCAACACCACCGTTACGCTGCCCCATTCGGTTTGTCTGCTGAATACGCTCACCCATTGGAAACTATGTCTCTAGGTTTCGGTACCGTCGGTATGCCAATCCTATACGTTATGTACACCGGTAACTTGCACTTGTTCACTCTATGTGTCTGGATCACTCTAAGATTATTCCAAGCCGTTGACTCTCACAGTGGTTACGACTTCCCATGGTCTTTGAACAAGTTCTTGCCATTCTGGGCCGGTGCTGAACACCACGACTTGCACCACCACTACTTCATCGGTAACTACGCCTCCTCTTTCAGATGGTGGGATTACTGTTTGGACACCGAATCTGGTCCAGAAGCTAAGGCTGCTAGAGAAGAAAGAATGAAGAAGAAGGCTGAAAAGACCGCCAAGAAGCACAACTGATTAATTGATTTTTTCTCTGTCTTCTCTTTTATTCCTTTTCCGTGTTATTTATTTTTTATTAAAGAAATTCTATTTTTCTATCATGTCTCCCCATTATTTTTTTAACGATTCATTTCACGTTCACTTATAATTAGTGAAAAGATTTCCTTTTTTTTTTTTCCTTCAATGTTAGTGTTATCTTTATTGTCAAGAACTTTAAAGATTGATATCTATTTTGAAACTTAAGAAATTTAAAAAGAGAAATTTGAAAACACTAAAAAAAAAATTAAAAATTATATAAACCCCCGCTCATAGATTTTTCTTTTATATATATTAGGATATTCTTTTAATTTTTTTTCCTATTTTATTTATTTTATCCACTAAAAATTATTACTACTATCGTTTCAATGCTTTTTCCTATCATCTTACCTTAGACATAAACCTAAATTTTATAAGGTAAAAAAGTTTAATACAATTAAGAATCAAAAAATTAAAAGTTAGTTTTGTTAATCATCATCATCAATAAAATTTTCTTTTAGTGTAGTGTCTTTTTATTAGAAGTTAACAAAAATTTCATAATGTACATATAATAATTATCAAATAACTATATTATTTATTTAACCAACCCATTTTCTGGCATTTCTGAATAGTCTAATCCATGGACCATAACCCTTCCATTCAGAGAACTTGCCTTCAGGATACCAAGAGTTGGCCTCTAGTCTGCTGACTCTTTCAGGATGAGGCATCATAGCCAACACCCTACCATTTGGTGATCTAATACCAGCAATACCGTTAGTAGCACCATTTGGATTGAATGGGAATCTTTGAGTCACGTTGCCATAGTTATCAACATATCTGATAGCACCTAAGTCAGATGACTCGAAGCTTTCTAAGGAAGTTTTGTTAGCAAAATGAGCTCTACCTTCACCATGAGCAACAGCAATTGGGAATTTGGAACCACCCATACCGTCTAAGAAAATACTCTTTTCATTGCCAGTTTCGTCAGCAATTTCAACCATACAGAAACGAGCCTCATATTGCTCACTGTAGTTTCTTTCAAATGTTGGCCAGTCACTACAGCCTGGGATCAAGTCCTTTAACCTACTTAAGAATTGACAACCATTACAAGCACCAAAGGCAAATGTGTCTTCTCTTTCTTGGAAGAATCTAACGAATTGTTGACGGACACCCTCATGGAATAGAACAGACTTAGCCCAACCAGCACCAGCACCCAAAACATCACCATATGAAAAACCACCGCAGGCAGCAAGACCAACAAAGTCATCTAAGTTGGCTCTACCTTCAATCAAATCAGTCATTGTAACATCAACAGAGTTAAATCCAGCCTGTTGGAAACACCAAGCCATCTCCATTTGACCATTAACACCTTGTTCTCTTAAAATAGCAACCTTAGGTCTCACAGTAGACAAATTCTTGCTGATTTGAAGATCATCAGCTGGGTTGAATGTCAAAGTATAATGTAGACCTGGATCATTATCATCAAGAATGTTGGCAAATTCCTCATCAGCAGATCTTGGGTTGTCTCTTCTTCTTTGCATTTGATAGGAAGTAGAAGACCAGATCTGTTGTAATTTAGCTCTGCTATTTTCGTAAACAACTTGGCCAGTAGTAGTATCTTTGATTTGGACATTCTGGCTGTTAAAGGTAGGCTTACCAACAATGGAAACATATTCAGAGGAAATACCGTGCTTAGCAAGAACATTCTTGAACTCATCTAGCTTTTCTGAAGCAATTTGGAAAACAGCACCCAATTCCTCGTTGAACAATGGGGTTAAAACATCACCATTAATGGATTGTATATCTATTTCAAGACCAGATCTAGCAGTGAAAGCCATTTCAAGCAGAGTCACTAACAGACCACCATCAGAAACATCGTGGTATGCGCTGACGATGTCCGTTTCGTGTAACGAAATAATGGCCTCCAAAAAGTTCTTTAGAGTCTTGTTGTCATGGACAGTTGGGGAAGAGTTGCCAACTTGGTTGTAAACTTGTAAGATAGCACTACCACCTAAAGATTTCTCCTTATTAGCAGATAAGTCGACATGTGCCAAAACAGAGTTTGATAAATCTCTGTTCAATAGAGGGGTCCAGGTGTTAGAAGAATCCTTAACTGGAGAAAAGGCTGTTATGTTTAGAGACAATGGTGCTGTAACTTCCTTATCATCCCATTTCATTTTCATGGACATAGAATCCTTACCAACAGGAATGGCGACACCTAAATCAGGGCATAGATCCAAACCTAAAGCCTGAACAGCCTCATAAAGCTTGGATCCTTCACCATCATGAGAAGCTGGAGACATCCAGTTAGCAGATAGCTTAACATGTCTTAAGGATTTAACATCAGCAGCAAATAGGTTTAGCAATGATTCAGCAACAGCCAATTTAGCAGAGGCAGAGGCGGAAATCAAAGCGTTTGTTGGTCTTTCACCCATAGCCAAAGCTTCACCAGTTTTAACTAGTTCATCACCTAATGAGGTGTTTGTTACACCAACATCGGCGACAGGGATTTGCCATGGACCGACAAATTGATCTCTATCAATCAAACCCGTAACGGTTCTGTCACCAATGGTAATTAGGAAGGATTTAGATGCCACCGATGGAAGATTCAAAACTCTTTCAACGGCATCTTCTAGAGAAGGAATAATACTCAAATCGGTTGGTGGTAAACTTAAAGGCTTTGTAACAGCTTCTCTAGACATCTTTGGTGGTTTTCCGAATAAGATTGACATATCCAAGTTAATTGGCGTAGTCTCTAAAAAGGAATCTTCAACCAACAATCTCTTCTCGGATGTAGCAAAACCCACTACAGAATATGGAGCTCTTTCTCTCTTACAGATTTCTTCGAAAACAGCTAGATCTTTTTGGCTACAACCGAGAACATATCTTTCTTGGGATTCATTACACCAGATTTCCATTGGGGACATACCGGGTTCTAGAGTCAAAACTCTTCTAACATCAAATTTAGCACCAAGGTCACTGTCATGGACCAATTCTGGCAATGCATTAGATAAACCACCAGCACCGACATCATGAATAGATTGAATTGGGTTTGCATCACCTAATGCAACACAGGCATCAATGACTTGTTGGCAACGACGTTCCATTTCTGGGTTACCTCTTTGAACAGAGGCAAAATCAAGTTCTGCAGAACCTTCACCAGATGCTACAGATGATGCAGCACCACCACCAAGACCAATTAACATAGATTCACCACCTAACACTATGATTGGAGAGCCTGGGGTGATTGGTTTGTTTTTTAATGCAAATTTTGGTCTGACTGAACCTAGACCACCAGCAATCATGATTGGTTTGTGGAAACCTCTTATTTCTTCTTTTCCACTAGCATTCTTTACTTTAGTGGTTAAAGTTCTGAAATAACCATTGATACAAGGTCTACCGAACTCATTATTGAAGGCAGCAGAACCCAATGGAGCTTCAATCATAATGTCTAGGGCAGAGGCGATGTGAGAAGGCTTTCCAACATCCAATTCCCATGGTTGTTTGTGACCTGGAATCAAAAGATCACTCACTGAGAAACCACTTAGACCACATTTGGTCTTAGAACCACGACCAGTAGCACCTTCATCTCTGATTTCACCACCAGACCCAGTTGCTGCACCAGGGAAAGGAGAAACGGCGGTAGGATGGTTATGGGTTTCAACCTTTATCAACATTGGAACCTTTTCCTTTAAGGATTTCCATTCTTTGGTTTCTGGGTCAGGGGAATAGAAGAATGCATCATTTTCAGTATCTAGAACAGCAGCGTTATCTGAGTAAGCGCTAATGGTAAAGTCAGGAGCACTTTTATGGGTATTTCTAATCATTTGGAACAAACTGTAGTCCTTCTTTAAACCATCTATGGTCCAGTCTGCATTGAAAATTTTATGACGACAGTGCTCGGAATTGACTTGAGCGAACATGAACAATTCAACATCAGATGGGTCTCTTTTCAAAACTTCCACGAACGCATGAACCAAGTAATCTATCTCGCCACTGTCAAGAGCCAAACCAAGTTCTTTGTTAGTCTTTTGCAGGATTTCTTTTGGAGAACCACTTGCCTCTTCGCCAACCAAAGGAATAGTAACTATGTCCTTTGGTAAGTCGAAATGAAACAGCGCACTTAGCGGTGGAATCTCATCTATATACAAAGTTTGGGTCATTCTATCGTAGACTGACTTCAAAGAATATTCATTTAGGTTCTCGACAATTGGGAAGCCTGGTACTGTTTTAATCAGCAGAGCCAACCCTCTTTCGATCTTCTTTACCTTATGGTCCAACCCACACACAGCAGCAATATTTGTGGCTTTAGAGGCCCATGGAGAAATCGTACCAGCTCTTGGCAAAATTCTAATCAAATAGGTATCTTCACCTAGATCATTACCAACTTTACCTTCAGCAATGGCAGCATGCAACTGCTTAGAGACCTCGTCATTGTTTAGGTCCAATGGAGAATCATAAGTCAGCAAAACTTCCATTAACTTCTGCTCCTCCTCAGACAAATTTCCACCTAGCACTTGAGCATAGTGGATGTAACAAGAACGGATTTCCTTAATGATAGAGTTACTACCAGTAATAGTGTTGATATCCTGAATCAAGTTATCAACTCTGAATGGAGACAAGGCTTGTGGACCTGGTTGTACATAAGCCATTGTGAAATAGTCTTCCTTTGGTATTCTGTTATATTACTAGAAGTATTCTTAAGGCTTAATTTAAACCTTTTTTTTTATCTATTAGTAATTTTTAGGTATTATCCTTTTATACTTTTTTTTTTCACGGTTTTTAGGAGTTGTGTGCAAAAATCCCAAATTGTGTTAATTTTCTTTTTTTTTTCTTTGATAGAACGGCTGATCAATATAGAATACTGTAATGTAACCTTTGATCTACAAATTATATTTATCTTATGTGTTTTTTTACTAAGAGTTAAGAAGAATTTCTAGTTCTTTCATCTTTTATTTTTTTTATTTTGCATTAATCAGAATGGAATGGAAAGAAAATTGGGTTAAAACTCAATATTTATATATGTGAGAAAAAAAAAAAAAAAGATTCAAGAAAAAAAAAAGATTCTTAATAATACAATTATTATCTTGTAACTAATTAATTAAACCAGACAAAAAAAAGAAGTTAAACTCAATTAATTAGAAAAAGAAAGTACAAATTTCATCAGGCAATCATTCTTTTTTTTTTTAATCACAATTTCTGTTTGAAAAAAAATGAAAATTAAATTATAATCGCGATGATTTCTCTGAAAAAAAAAAAAAAAAAAAAAAAAAAAAAAAAGAAAAA
>JAKTPY010000031.1:0-28344 GCA_030556385.1 Nakaseomyces kungkrabaensis | reverse complement strand
TCCCCTTTTTTCCTTCTTTAAAAAAAAAAAAAAATTTACTTTTTTTCACAAAAAAAAAAAAAAACAAAAAAAAAAAAATTCCCAAAAAAAAAAAAAAAAAAAAAAAAAAGGAATTGGAAAACTTTTCAAAACGTTATCTATGATCTCACGTGATACATTATGGATATTAAAAGGTAGCATTACAATGGACTATATATACAAGAATGTTGTATGTTACCTTTGGTATGGCCACAACCAGTTGAGGAATATATTTTGTAGTAAGGAGAATAGTTGTGAACTAATCCAGTACAGTGATAAGATCACAGCTGTTTGTGACGAGAAACCCATCATGAACACCGTCCCAATCCGGGCTACGTTCAGTACTGTTTGCATTCCTAATTGTAGACGAGAGTCATCTCTTTTCAAGTCGAGGCCTACATTAGAGGCTGAGTTGGATTCAAGCATTATACGTCCATTATATTCAACATTTAACATCGAGAGTGTACCGAGGACTAAAGGAATTGCAAAGGGATAGTTTACTAGCGGTTCACTAAGATAAAAATCCTCACCAATACCCAATTTGCTTAGCCACTCGTTGTTGTATAGTTTCTCCCTCATTGGTTTCTCAGTTAATGTTCTTATACTCATCGAGACTGTGACCCATAACGGTATTTGAACCAACGGTAATACAAGGTTCTTCCACATCTGTACATTATATCTCTTGAATAGAGTCTTCTGACGCTTCCGAGCTTCTTTGGCCGCTATTAACGTTATTTGCTCTGGAGTTAGGTTCTCCACGCTCAGACTTCCAACCGGTTTGGCTATCGGTATGGACTCAGTAGCAGCCGTAGTACTGGCTAACTTATCTCTAGCGGTTTTGCTGGTCGCAGCTAATCTCATCTTTACAATTGAAGTTACAGGTGCCACCAATTTCCTTAATTCTTGTTGCTTGATTATTCTTCGCCTCTGCCAAATACTCAATGGTAATGTAAATACAGTTCTTAATGTAAACGTAAACAAAGGAACTACAAATACCCAATGTAGCCCAGATAAATCATGAATTTGAGTTAATGTGTCGGCAACATACTGAAAAGTCGCTATGTTCCTCCTTTGTCTATGATTTATCCTCCCAGGTATCAAAAGATTTGTCCTTAGTGATGTACTTCTTATTGTTGTTCTGGAATAAAGTAATGAACTCATATCATTTAGTAATTAAAATTTAATGTTTCAATTGTTTGAAGATGCTTAAGTGACTCTTTGTTTTGATTAGGCTTCACGTTAATGAATGGGTCTCTTTTTTTCTATGTTTTTCTTATCACTCCGTTCTTTATAAATTGCTATTTTTAAAAGTTAGTGTATAAGTACACAATATATAGTACACAGTATATAGTTATTGTTTTTTTGGTTTCGTTTTTTGCCTTTTGTATGTGCTAAAATATTAATCTTGTAATATCCATACTAAAGTTGATTATTTGCATGCAGTAAGGAAATAAATTATTGTGATTCCTCATGATAAGAAAATTTTGAATTTTTAAAAGCCCAATTAGTCTATAACTACTCAACTTGACTACCATCCCTTGGTTTGTAATGAGGTAGTAGCTCAACTACTTCTGGTGGTAGTCTACCGTCAACTTTAACGGCATACATACCTGGAATGTATGGATCCACATTCAGCCATTTGGCCACCCATGATTTACTAGGCTTACACATCCCCACTAGACCTTCAAAGGAAGGAGATGTACATTCCATAGTCGATACACCAGCTTCTTCAAATATTCCTTGGCAATTTGGACACCCGTCACGACCAAACTCGTTTGTGGTCTGCACTATCCCACATAACATACAAGCTCTTTCACTTGACATTGTATATTAATAGTAAGTATAAATATTTTTAATTCTGACCTGTTGTTTTAGAATTCTTAATAACTGATTATCTTCTCTTGTATTGACTTTATTTTGCACTTTCTTTAAAAACTTGAACTTTTTCACTTTCGTTAAAGATGATGATATGTAATATGGCCACATTGAGAATGTATGAGATCATAACATGTAAAACGTACCTATTAAAGAACAATATGTTTGTACACTTGTCATTTCTTTTTTTAATATTAAGAAATAGTTAGACAACTAGGAAGAATACTTTCTAAATGAACTTAAAAACGTGTTTTTTTTAAAACTAATTCAAATATGAAAATTGATACTGATAATAAAAATAATAACTCTTTAAATAAACCTTAATATTTCTCTATATATATTGAACTTTAACTTTTTAAAAAAGATATTTTTTTCAGACTAAACACTTATCTGACGTAATAATAACCGTCTCTTTCGACCATACTTTCCTCCACAAAGGAAGGTGGCTTTTGGCCTTTAGAACTGTCGTAAAGAATAATACCGTTGTCAAGAGCATGATTCTTTTCATTGTTTTTATAAAATATCAAAACAACAAACGTCCAAGCACCATAAATTACACTGCAAACTAATGCGACGGTGTAACCTGTATGAAACTTTGGAGAATCGACAGTCTTCCAGGCAACCGTAGGAATCCAGGCATGCATAGCTTGTGAGAGCATATAGTTGGAAATCCAGGACATGGCTCTGACTTGTGGATCAAATCTTAAGAAGTCATTGATGTACGACCATAGACATGAAGAGGCACCAATGCAGAAGTAGGATGTGAGGAATGCAAACCATTTCGCTTGAATGGAGACATCCCACTTCATTAAGATACCACAGGAAATAGAGTTCATAATTTGTGAGAATACCATAAAGAACCATTTGCTCCGGAATAAATCAGCACCAAACGCACATATGGATACGTAAATAAAACCCAGGCATGCTGGTAGAACACTTAAATTGTTGACCTTTGGAATAGAATAGCTTTTATTAGACTTTAGCCACAAAGAATAAGAACCGGTATAAATGGTCATGACATTCCATGACAGTGCATCAAATATGGCTAAGATCCAGAAACTTGGCTTAAATAGTACCTTTTTCCACAGACTTAATTTGTATAGAGGCTCTAGTTTTGATTTGTCAACACCATCATTAATGTTGTTTCTGGTATTTCTTCTTCTAGCTATCCTGATTTCCTCATCTGTTAAAATTAGAGAGTAGCATTTTGATGGGATACCTGGAAGTAAGAAGAATCCCATAAGACCAACTGGTAGGGAAATTGCGATACCGTCGATCAAAAACATCCATCTCCAACCGGCTAGACCGCAGACACCATCTAAATTCTTGAATATTTTAGCTGTTAGCAAACCAGAGGTAACAGTACCCAATAATTGACCATAGGAGAATAAAAGCACTCTTGAACTGATTTCATCAGGAGCGTACCAAGCACCGTAAATATATTGAGAAACAGGATAGTAAGCAGCACCGAAGGCACCTAGTACAAATCTATAGCCTTGTAATTCATGCAGTGTTTTAGCTCTATAGCATGCAAAGGTGAACCAAGACCAACCTAAATCCATAATAGGTAGGACATAATGGGGAGAAAACCTTGGTAGGATATACATAAATGGAATTTGAAAAACAATTTGACCAATAGTTGAGATTGTAGAGGTGTAAACATAATCATTACCCTTCATATTGAGATCCTCCTTCATATTAGAAACGTAAGCACTAGAATAGTTAGCACCGTCAATAGATCTAGTCCAGCTGACAACAAAAAAGTACAGGCCAATAATCAAGTCAAGTTTGTACAACAAGGTTCTTTCAGCTTTTGATTGCGTGGCATGATTGGGATATAAAAACTCATACCAACGCCGAGATTTTCTATACTTTTTATTAAACCTATACTCATATTCGTAAAAGAAATTCCACTTGGATCTCTTAGCTTCATCTCTCAATTCATAGGGCATATTTTTCTTCAAGTTGATATGCTTTGGGTTACTGGTTTCGCAACCTTCATCTTCAGAACCACTCAATTCATCATCATCGGATGTAATATTGTATTCAATCTGAGTTTTTTTAACATCATTAAAGTTTTTAGTTTTGTCATTTTCGTTGTCGTCTTTTTTGATAGCAACATGACTGTTGATTTCTTCTACTGAAGAATCAGTTTCATTGGATGCAGTACTAGAAACGTCGTCTAGTTCTTCAGGTAGAACTCTCAAGTGTGGTAAGAATCTCTTCCAGTTAGTTGGTGTGGTCATCGTAATTGTTTTTAAAATGTTTAAATTTCTAATTTATTGGCGCTTAGAGGATTTTTTGGATAGAAAGCGTAGAACTGGAGCAGAAAAGAGCAGATACTTTTTTGTTGTTTTATTATAAATTTGAAATAGTAAGGATTGAAGAAATAATTAGAGAATTGTTCAAGTTCTTAGCCATTTTTATACCTTTTTTTTTTTGAAAATGTGATAATTCGATTAAGTTTAGTGGTATGTGAAACGCCAAAAATTCAAAATAAATAATAATAATAATATTCATCCCTTCTGGCGTTTGCTTGTTTCTATTTTAGTGACCTGGTGGTTGACAAAAGATAGGGAAATGTAAGGGGCAAGTGATAAAACATTAGGTCTTCCTTTTCTGTTTGTGGAGTTGGATTTCTTTTCTTTTTTTTTTGTTTGATGAACTGTTCATTCAAGGTAGGGTGTATGGATATTGCCATCAGATGGTTTCTTTTCTTTTCGCCAGTTTATCTGCATTAGGTAAATAATTACAACATCAAAAATTTTAATCTACATGAACTTGTTAGTATCGTATATCTACATCCTCTGTTTTTAATTTTCCCCTCCTTGAACTGTCCCAATAGTACCCTTTGTTCTTCTTAGATTGAAATGTACACCACTAACATTGCCAAATTTGGTTATTTTAAAAACAATGGAGTATGGATTGAAGATGGATTCCATTAATGCAGTTTGTTAAGACGACAGTATTGCTTACTACAGAAATCTTGCTCCACAGACCCACTTACATACTTACATACACACACACCCCTGCCTCTAAAACTTAAGTATCTGTACTTCCAAATTCCAAGTTACGTTTTAAATTCCTATAATTAAAAAAAAAAAGAAAGAAAGAAAGAAAATGTAAACAAAGAGAACAATGGAAGGCAAGATTTTCCCACAAAAAAAAAAAAATGCGTCAAACTTGTCCCTTTCGAGAAGAAAAACTTAAGGTGCCTAGGGTTGGACTTCCACTAATTACTATTCCTTAAATGTTCGAATTGTAAACAAACGCGAAAACTCAAAACAATCAAATATATAAATAAGAAATATAAGGGAGCGCGGTTGGGATAGTAATAATAAAGGTAAATATTTACGCGTTTTTTTTTCTATTATTGTTTGGGATTGTGATGAAATCAACAGCTGGCTTACACTCACACCCTTAATAATATTACTATACTATATGTAAGATATACCAGCCATGTATGTCTTTGTTCGTTTCAAAGAGTATTGTCGTGACATCAGCTGATTATAAACACACTGACGCGTATATAATTTAGTGCTTCCCAATGGCCTTATTCTTGCTTGAAGCTATAAGGATTTACATAGCATTTTATATATTATGAAATGCCCTATTTTCGAAATCAGACTTCCAACACTTTCGTTCAGGGTAACTATCTTATTAGACGACAAATTCTCATGAGTTCGTACAATAAAACAGACGCAACTTTTTTTTCTCTTCTGTTGTTGAAAAAAAATTTTTCACCCGAGGTTGCATATATAAAAGGCATTGATAGTTTGGAATTTTCTTAATTATTTATTTACCTTTTTCATCCCATCTATTTACTACTTCCAAAAGTCCCCGAAATTCTCTATCAATAACCAAGTATGTTAGAGAATATTAAAAGATGAATTAAATTTAACAAAGAATTAAACTTTTGAACAAGAATATTATCTACATTATGAAATGCATTATGTGAACGATTCCTTCTTTAAAATCTTCTAAGAATTTATTTTTTTGACATAACAGAATCAGAGTTAGGTTTATTGGGAAATTTTAGAATTGATAATAGTAAGTATTCTGTCTTCTGGTGAATCAGGATATTCTTACAGCAGTAAACTCTCTGATACCTTTTTAGTTTATGTTTATTTTTTTTATTTTTACTATTGAAATAAAAAAAAAATCTATTTTGTTTTACAAGATATGTTCCATAGATCCCTCTATTTTTTGTGGGATACCTATGGGGCTTTGATATTAAAAAATAAATTCTAGAGGACTAGGAGGATTTGTGCATTTCATATGTATTTTAAATTTTGTAGAATTATTTCTCAAATGGTTTCATTCGCTTGTTGTTTAATGAATCTAATTTGTTTTATTTTAATCGTCTCGATTCGTGTATTTTGAATTTACTAACTTCCTAACTTTCTTTTATTGTTTTGCAACATTTATCTTTGTATTTTGAGATAATAAGAAAAATTTTTGATACCAGATTAATTGAAAAATGACTAGATCTTCTGTTTTGGCTGATGCTTTGAACGCTATTAACAACGCTGAAAAGACTGGTAAGCGTCAAGTTTTGATTAGACCTTCCTCTAAGGTTATCATCAAGTTTTTGCAAGTTATGCAAAGACATGGTATGTGAACTAATTTTTTTTTACTTTGATATTTCAAAAAAGTGATTACTTCGAATGTTGCAGGAAATAAAGAAAAAAGGAATTTATATTTTATTAACAATGTTACTGGTGATGAGAATTTGTAAGGTTGATTGGCTTTTTTATTGAAAAAGAAATTGGAAATTTGTAATGCGAGGATAATACTTTAAAAAGATTTCCTGTACTTCATTATTGAGGTAACAGGAAATACCCGGGCTGATAACTGGATGGTACGATCGGATAGTATCTATTTTGATTGATATTTGGCTAACTGCTTTATTTATGGTATGTTAGTTTTCAGTCCCATACTGTCTTTTAATTGTCCGGAATAAAGATGATTTATTTCACGTGGAAATGCTTCTTACACGGTACTGACGTTAAGCTCTTCAGGGTTTACAGTGGTTTTTACCGTTTACTTTTCCTCTACAATTTTGTCCTCACATTTATTTTTTTGCCTTTCTTTTGCCATATCTTTAAACTGTTTTTACATGTTTATGAAGACCATTTTAATTCTTGTTAACCAGTAGACTGTTTGAAAGTAAACTATTCTTTTTTTTCTTTATTCTTGTTTCTGTTTGGTAATCCCTTTTCTTATCTGTTTGTGTTCCAGAAATATCCAGTATTTGAGAAATGACAAAGTTACTAACAATAAGTAAATACTTTACTGGATTTTTTATCCAATATTGTAATGTTTGTATGTAAAGGTTACATTGGTGAGTTTGAATACATTGATGACCACAGATCTGGTAAGATCGTCGTTCAATTGAACGGTAGATTGAACAAGTGTGGTGTCATCTCTCCAAGATTCAACGTCAAGATCGGTGACATTGAAAAGTGGACTGAGAACTTGTTGCCAGCCAGACAATTTGGTTACGTTATTTTGACCACTTCCGCTGGTATCATGGATCATGAAGAAGCCAGAAGAAAGCACGTTTCTGGTAAGATTCTAGGTTTTGTCTACTAATTTCATTCGCATCGAAATGTTGATTGAATTAAGTAAATATCTTTGTAGAAATGAATTCTAATTTTCGGAAGAAATCTTTAAAAGATACTTCAAGTTGTATAATATTCTAAAGTATATCAAATTTGGTAATTAAAAATATAAGTATCCGATATGGCTGTTTTATCGTACGAAATAAGTTTGTTCTTGATATTTAGGTTCTCCTTGCCTAGATTTAATGAACACGAACAAAACATAAAATTCCGAAACTTACTACTCTAACCCACGTCTTAGATAAAAATGTCTTACCACTTTTAAATAAATTAACATATAGGCATATAAATATATACGTGCTGTTTCTTGAGCAAAGAATTTTAGACAATATTTTTAATTCTATTAATATTGAAAAAGTTTACATATAGTTTAATTTACACTTTCTTCTTAACAAAGCAGATCACTTGACATAATAGTAACCGTCTTTCTCAACCATATCAGTCTCAACATAGGACGGAGGTTTCTCACCTTTAGAGCTATTATATAATATAATACCATTTCCGACAGCGTGCTTCTTTTCATTTCTCTTATAGAAATACAAAACAACGAAAGTCCAAAGTCCATAAATAACACTGAAGATCAAACTGACAGTGTAACCAGTCTTAAATCTAGGAGAGTCAACGGTCTTCCAAGCCAATGTTGGAATCCAAGCATTGGTCGATTGGGAAAAAGAGTAAATTGCAATCCAAACAATTGCCTTCACTTGAGGATCGAAACGTAAAAAGTCATTTATGAACGACCATAAGCAGGGTGAAGCAGCAACACTGAAATATGTGATTAAAAATGCAAACCATTTTGTTCTACTTGCAACATCCCATTTTATCAAAATGGCACACGATATGATATTCATACTCTGAGAGAAAACCATAAATGGCCATTTATTTCTAAACAAATCAGCACCGAAAGCACAGAAAAAAACAAAAGCAAAACCCAGACATGCTGGAAGAACCGATAAGTTATTAACCTTAGCAATAGAATAACTAGTATTCGATTTCAACCAAAGAGTATAGGAACCACTATAAGCTGTCATATTATTCCAGGAGCACATATCAAAAATTACTAAAACCCAGAAAGTAGGTGTAAAGATAACCTTTTTCCAAACCTTCCAAGACCAGATATGGTTCAACTTTGATCTTTCAACACCATCAACAATTTGATTCCTCCTATTCCTGGCTCTAGCAATTCTAATCTCTTCATCAGTTAGGAACAATGAATAACATTTAGATGGAATTCCAGGGATAACAAAGAAGCCAATGATAGCAGTTGGAATAGAAATAGCAATTGCATCAATCAAAAACATCCATCTCCATCCGGCCAAACCATGGACACCATTTAAACTCTTATATATTCTTGCTTGTAATAGACCTGAGGTAACGCCACCTAGTAGTTGACCACAAAAGAACAAACAAACTCTAGAACTAATCTCATCTGGTGCATACCAACACCCCATAAGGTATTGTGCAACAGGATAATAGGCAGCACCAAAAGCACTAAGGATAAACCTATAAGCCCTCAATTCTGGTAGTGATTTGACTCTGTAGCAGGCAAAGGTAAACCATGACCAGCCAAAATCCATAATTGGTAACACAATGTGCGCAGGAAATCTGGGCAAGATATACATAAACGGCAATTGGAATACAATAGAACCAACATTGGCAATGGTGGATGTATACACATAATCATTACCCTTCATATGCAGATCTTCCTTCATGTGGGAAACGTAAGCATTTGTGTAGTTACTGGAGTCCACAGATCTTGACCAGTTAACCATTAGGAAATACAAAGCGATGATGATATCCAATTTGTATAGAAGTCTTCTCTCCGCTTTAGACTGTGTAGCATGGTTAGGATATAAAAACTCATACCAACGCCTAGATTTTCTATACTCTTTATTCAACCGATATTCGTATTCATCAAAAAACTTCCACTTAGACCTATGTGCTTCATCTCTGAGCTCATAAGGTACACCCTTTTGCAACGTGATAGATTTCTCCGAATCATCAGTTACAACAAGATGAACATCCTGTGGTACTTCAACACGATTGGTTTGATGTCTATGAGACAACTTTTCGTTATCATCATTTGACTTATTATCAGAATGATGAATGATTTCCTCAATAGAGTCTTGTTCAAAGCTAGAGTTATCGTGACTCTGTTCCTCAGGTAAAATCCTCAAATGTGGAAAATATTTCTTCCAGGTCATATTAAACTTATCTTCTGTCTGTCGAATTTTTTTATAAATTTAGAAATAAAAATAAAATTTAAGAGGAATGAATATCAAATAATTCTAGAAAATGCTCCCAATTTATATCCCAATAATTTGTATGATAAAATATTTTCGATAAGTTACTCTTTATGAGTAATACCAGTATTCCGCAATACTTTCTAACACTGTTGCTTGAAAAATAGAAACCTGTCAATTCCACAGGCACTACTATGAATATTAATATACTAACAATAACCAAAACACAAAAGACAATGCAGCAGCTATATTTATTCTTTCAAAGTATCACTTTTCACATGTACATGCAATGACCCTATTAGAATTAAGCAGGATATTATTTACCGATTAGATAGCCTCAATTGTGTCTGTTGTTATCTTGTCTCTGCACTAGTATTATGAAAGAGGAGTTCTCCTGTTTGAATCAAGGTCTTAGGATTGATTTTCTTTTAAATGCCAATGAGTATAAAAATAACGTCGAAATATTAGTGTTGATTTGAAGGCTCTTTCGATAATCTCTTTCTCCTCTGGCTAATTTTTCTTAATCAAAATTGCATAACCATGACTTCTCTCTTTCGTCTATTCCAATTGCCCAAGCAGCACACAGATACCAATGTTGACAACAGTAGATTTTGTTGATGACCGTCACTCAATTTGTTGAATTGTTTGAGCAATCATGCTGTCCTGACTTCAATCCTGCTATCTATATTAAACTGTGAACGAAAATTTTTTTTGTTAAAATGACCTAATGCTCTTTTCAGAAAATTTCTCAGAAACTGGTGCAGAGATATTACTACCTATTCCGGAAAAAACTTCAATCACATGAAACGGAAGATAAAAAATTGAGTCAGCCTAGGATGATTAAAATTTAAGGAACTAGAAAACAGGACTGATTTCTCATCATATACAATATACTCTAAAATTTACATAGATTATATAATTGTACGAATTAAAAAGACAAGCTAGGTACTGTAGACAAATCGGAATATGAATCAGCTAATTAGTGGGTTAGTGTAAAAACTTATGATACATTAAAAAGAATAATAACAACAATTAGTATAACAACAAAAAAAAAAGAATAGAAAAATATAGTATAGCAAAAGAAAAAAAACAACATATAACAACATAAATCGTATTATGATCACAATAGTGAATGATTTTTTCATTAAGAAGTAGCAGGACTGTTCAACAGTTCGGAAGGAGGCGGAAGTGTTATCTTATGGCTTTGAGGATTTTCTTCACTACTTTCTTTATCTTGGCCTTTGTCATCCTTTTTCTCATCATTGGTAATAAAACCTAGCGTTTTAGGAGTTCCATGAGATTGATTGGATTGGCCATCAATTGGGTCCATTGCGTTTGTACTGGTTTTCATTGGTGGTACAGTTCTTTGTGAAGAAAATTTACTTTGGATATTTCTGGTCGGGCTTCCTATACTATACCCACTTAAAAGACCGTAAGTAAAATTATTTGGAGGTGAGAAAGTGTTATGAATACTTTCATTACTGCTATTATTAGAAGAAACTACATTGTTGTCATTGCTTGCACTAGTTCTATTAGTTGGCATGTCATTAATGCTATTTCTTAAAGAGTCAGTGTGAGAAGTGCTTTCATTGTTACTCCCAGAAAAAACTGTGCTACCATTATAATGCATTCCTGCTGATGGTGACATCAATACAGAGCCGTAAGTATATGAATGTTTTCTCCTATCAAAAATTGAAGATGTGGATGACCCCCCAGCAGTTGGACCCGGTACAGGAATAGCACTCAAATTGATTGGTGGTAAAACAATTTTTGAATCGTTTCTTGAACTCATATTACTATGACTAATGACACCATTACTAACACTATTTCTAATCCTAGAGCCATGTCGGGAATTTGGTGTGGTATAACTTTGCGAAAAATTATTATTTGCTGCCCAGTGGTCTTCAACTTTTGGTGAAGAATCATTAGAAAATGGTGTTTTTATTGGTGTCTGTGAAGCATGCCCATTCGAATTTTTATGCAATATAAAACTACTCCCAACAATATTATCACCGTTCCCCTGTCTTTGACCATCAATCGAACCATGTCTTATAGGAAATGAAACTGACTGTGATGTGGAACTTCTCCTGCAATTTAGTGTTGAGAGATATTGGCTCTCAGAATTCTTAATGGCGCCTTCAACACGATTGATTGCAACTAGTACAGCATCTATTAACTTAAGTTTAACTTCTTCATGGGTATGATCAATAATTTGAAGTAGTCGCCCTTCAATAAAATCATCTTTAATGCACTTCACCAGAGTATCTATCAGAAAGTGATACCCTTGATATTCATTTGACCACATGTCGTAAAGTATTGTCGAGATATCATTCTTCAATCTCTCTGAAGTCAGTCCCTCTTCTGTTATATCAACAGCACCTTCATTATTCAGTTTACGTTTTTTATTCAAACCACTTGATTGATTTTTATTAATGTAAGAATTAATAAACTGTTTGATAAGTTTCAACCTCTTATCGTTGGTCTTGAATTTACTGAATGTTTTGGTCACAATCAAATACCAATTATATACCAAATTTTGTACTGTGGTGTCAGACAATAGAACAAAAACATCATCCAATGAATTCCCTGTATTTGGTAGAAGATGAACAGAAAATAGTTCTAGTTGGAAAAATAGAGAATCCACCACAACTTTTAGTTTTGATGCATCATTTTTGATAGATAGGAGCCTTTCTCTATTTTCTATTAAAGAGTTCATTAATGGTATTGTAGCTGTAACTATCCCAGATTTGACTATTTCCACAATGGTAGATCTGTCAGTACCCTTATTCCACCAAATAAGTTCCAATAATATCCAATGAGAGTTGGATAATACCTTAAAGACATGTTTCTGCTTATTGTCCTGTTTATTCTCAGTTCCATTCATATGGAAAGCTAAGCTCCCATGCCCGTATCCATTTTCAAAATACCAGTTGTAATTATTGTTGAGTTCCATCAATAGATTTACATTATGATCGTTCAGCAGTGCCATTTCCCAATAAGTTAAATTCGTTAAATAGTCCAGACTGTTTAAGTTTCTGAACTTTCTCTTGGACTCACTATTCAACATATTCAAAATTTCAAACGAGAGGAGAATCGATTTTTTATCAAGCAGAAACTTCTTCTTGAACTGTTCAAAAATTGAGAGCGATTGCTGATCGGTGTAAAAGTTTAAAAAGTTAGAGAGGCAGGTCCACTGATTCAAATTAAAGACTGAAAATTGTGTAGATTCAAAAAGCTGATTTTGATAATCCTTATAGAATGATAATAAATTCTCACTGGAATTTGATAAGAAATCATAACGAAGTTGTAATGCCACAATCAGTTGAGACTCAATTAACACTTTATCAGCATTAGAAACAACTCTATCAAATATTCGTTTACATGTCTCAGTATGTGGAAAATCATTGTCCATTAGATAAACAATCAACAAAAGCAGCTCAATATTAATATATTCTTTTCTTCCATTTTTTATTAAGACGATTAGATCATCTTCAAAACTTGATAAAATTGGCTCCCTAGAATAATCTATCACAATCATACCTTCAGAATTACCATATTCACCATACTCATCAGTACTCAGTTTAAAAGTGATGAACTTCGATTTACTCTTCCTCCTTCCGCCAGCAGTAGAAAGATTACTATCATTACTATTAACATTACTAGAGGTCTCAGTAACACTGTCATTCGTTAAATGTGATGATATATTAATATTATCACTGATTGGTCCAACTTTATGGGTATCACTATTACCTTTACTATGTTGAATGTTATCATCATTATTAAAACTATCATTAATCAAATTAGATATCTGGTGTTTGCTAACTTCATCATTTTGGGACTTTTCATTACTTTCGATATTGGTAGAAGTACTATTACAATTGTTATCTTTTATTGCGCTTGGATTTGCATTTGTTGTTACTGCCGTATTGACTATTATCATTGAGTTAATAAGCTTTTCAATATTATTCACTGTTTCTGCTTCTTTGTCAGGAGGCATAGAATTTGTATTGGTTGAACTATCTCTCAGTAGCAATATTCTGTGTACGGTTCTGATATGTCTCTGTAGTAAATCTCTTCTAACAAACGAATGGCTACACACCTGACATTCAAACGGTTTTACACCAGCATGTGACCGTTCATGTCTAGTCTTATGCTCAGATCTTGAGAACGCCTTGTTACAAAAAGAACAGAAATGCCTTTTGGTCTTTCTCAAAGTATTTTGTTGCATATTATTATAATTTTAGAGTCGTAGTTCACCCTCTCTCTTACACTAGAAAAGAAAAAATAAAAATAAAAGAAATAAATCAGTAAAAAAAATAAAAATCTTCTTCTTTTCAATATATATATTCTTTTCTTCAGCTTGTAAACTTATCAATCACTTTTTTACCTTTAAAAATACAAAACCTACTCCACGAATGGAAAAGAAAATATAATAGATAAAAAAAAAACTAAGAGAAAGAAATATTATTTTGTGTCCTTTATTAAGCTGATTTCCCTTTTTCTCTTCCCTTTTATTCGAGAGATATTTTTAATTTATTTTTATATAACTTTTATTAACTCCACCTTCAAAATACAACTCTCTCATCCCTTGGAGTTAGTACCATATTATTATAGCCCTCCCCCCTAAGGTCCTTATTCAATTTTTATTCCTTTTTTTTTTGTTTTGCTTTTAATTTTTTCTCATAAAATTGCTGATCACAATAGATTTTCTTTTTCGTATTTTTTGGCAAAAAGTAGAATGTGTCAACACAACAAGGGAGACTCTCTCCCAATTGTAATAAATCTACTTGCATTGGTGGGGCCTTTTCTGTTGTGATTTTCTTATTTCTTCGTACTTTCTTTTTCAATCAGGAGGGGGGGGAGGGAAATGAGAAGGCGGGGGAGACAACCATACGTACAATTTGCAATATGGTGATGGCCAGATGAAGTTTTTCATTTTGAACAAAGATATGAAAATAATTTGAGAAGCCCTGGATCAAAGGGGAGGGGGGGATTATTGCAAGAGAGAATTCTGGAGAAATGTCTAGGAAGTTTTATGCGTCCAATTCACTGTCTCTTACCGTCTCGCCTTTCTTCCTGACAAGCTCCCCTTGCGTGTGTGTAAGCCTCTCCTTAGGATGTATGACTACTTTTCGGTTCCATCCCCCCCCACTATTTCATTTGATTTGGCCTTTTCCAGGACAACTTTCTTGTCAAGAGCTACAGACCTTTCTGAAGAAGTCATCGTCATCATCAAAACATGTTCCCCACACAATCCTTAATTCCAGACCTCTCTTGTACGTCCACGCAGTCAAAAACCGCAGATGAGGAGGGGGCATTTTAATTTATTCTCTACCTCTTACACACCCTTTATTTTTTTTTTCTTGTTCGTCCCCCCCCCACCATCCCATCACATCAAAATAAATAAAAGAAACCAAGTACATAGAAAAGGATCCACGTAGATTTAACAGAAATAATCAAGTTAAAACCAAAATAAGAACCCTATTACATGCAGCATTCAGAATCAACCCTAGCCCTTAGAACCTCCCCCTTCCCCTTCGTTTCGCTCACAAGGTTATTATCTCCTTTTCTGCTTCTTTTTCTTCTATCCGCGCTCTCGGGAGTCCTACCCTTCCCCCACCCCCGCCTCCAACACTCCCTACGGTTGTTTCTATGCGGAATTATTCCGGGTTTGTGATTATCGTTGCCCTTCGCATTTTATTACCCCCTTAGTTTAAGGAAATAATGTGAGAGTGTGGGGCGAAAAGTATGTGGCAGACGGAAACTCTGATTTCTACGAATGTTTATCACACTCCCACCTGCCCACCCCCCGAGAAGAAAAAAATAAGAATTTCTTTTTTTTTTTTTTTTTTTTTTTCTTCCTCTCTTATCTTAAACTTTCTTAGATACCCGCACCCCCTTTCCTCGAAGAAATGATTGGATAGATAAAACGATCAATTTATCGGAACGTAACTAACCCTTTGGTCCGGATTCGATTTTCTTTTATCTTTATCTGTGTCCATTGTTTCTTTTGATCACATAAATATTCACCCCTCTCTCCCTTTTGAGAGAGTAGAGTGGTATAGTTCATTGATACGAATATTTAATAACGTAGTAGTAATTGCGAACAAACAAAAATGAAAAGGTGAGGCAACGCTCAAATAGAAAATTATTATTTGTGTTTGAATCATCGTTCTGAAACCCCGCAGACGTGCATTCAAATAGAGAATTTGTCGTAGGACACCTTGTCCCCTTTCTCTACTCCACCACCCGGTACAATTAACCCGGTATTAGAACCCGAGATATATTCATGAATAAATTTCCTACAGAGATTTCTGAGTGTAGAGGTGTGATTTTTCAATGAATAAAAACCAAAATTGCTTTAAGAAGCTATTTTTTGCACATCAAACGTCTCTCACTCCTCTTATCTTTGTTTGAGGGTTACAACCGCGGAAATATCAAGGGGTATTACTCGTACCTGGGAGCAGGCTCGGGGATATGTGTGTTACTTTGAGCTTCTTCGTAAGTCGGAGTGCTGACTTCCGGATGTGAATGATCTGTGCCTTCCTCTTTCTTGTCGTTAAATAGGAACGGTGGGGGTACCTGCGATGAGGGTACGTGCGATGAGGAGGGGACACTTTGGTCCGCGGTATTGGATATGCTGGCTGTAGTTTCAAAAATAAGCTGACTCTCGATGGTATCTTCCATGTATACAAGGTCTTGGTCTATATCAGTGTATAATGGTGGGGGAATAAGAGCCCGGTCACCCCCATTAACATCCGCACCGGGAATCATACCGTCAAACCCTGTTGTTGAACCAAACATTCCGTCGCTACCAGCAGCGCGTTGCTGTGTTTGATTGTAAAATAGAGGTACGTAGTCATTTGCACGGAAGTGTATATTTCCTGTAGCCTCGTTAAAATATACACGACGACCTAACAACTTTTTCATTGGTGACACATAGAGTAACAATGGCAGTCGGGTCTTGATCTCCATGGGCTTATTTTCGTCTTTCAACTTAATTAGCTTTATGCGAACGCTCAGTTCGTGTCGTACATACATAATATTCTTTTTACCTTTGCCAATAATGATATCACAGTCTTGTGTTATTGACTTAAGGTCCTTCGGCATCTCGTACTGGTAATTCAGATTTACGAAATCTATCAATTCGTTGGAATCTGGAAGTATCCCGCTTACGTTATCAAATTTGGTAATTTGCATAGATTCCACAACACTGTTGTCCACATATTCTTCATCATGTCTGTCTTTTACACAATATTCTTGCACCAAACCTACCATTATAGTCTCAAGTTTATAATATCTCTTTTCGAACGGTATTAACTTTATTTTCAGATCAATAGCACTGTCATTACCTATAGGGACTGCCCTGCTCGGTATATATATTTCATATTCAAGCATATTACGAATCTTGTTTGTTACCATCATCTCTTCTTGTATGGCAATATGATTTAACGGGAGTGTTCGGAAGATACGTAAATACTTGAAGAAATGATACTTATTAGACACATCCATTTTATTACTTTTCTCCTCAGTCTCAATATCCAGAATAAAATTGTATAATATACTTCCACTTTGTAAGCCTTCAATCGTCTCTGGTATATCATTAGGTAGCTGGACGTGGAATGGGAATTCATAGTTACCTGCTTCAAACCACTTACCGTGGTCAGACCCAGTAACATTACTACTATCAGTGGCCTTCAATGATGTCAAGGGTATCGATTCTGAATAATCATTACTATTCCATTTGGTGATACCTCGAAATAATCCGTTCATTTTTTTGGTATTCTTCCTTATTTTAATGAAATCATAGTGAGTTTCTCCTGCTGAATCTTTCAGCAGATTAGTCCACGTACATTCGAGAACCTTTGTCCTTTCCTTAACAATACTCGCCATATCATCATGAACCATTTGTATGAAATCTAACTTATAGTGACAAACCAATCGCAGCTTAATTCGCTTAATCCGTAAATGATCAGTTACACTACATACTACAGTACCTGAAAGTGGTATTGGAGGTGTTTCTAAGGGAGTGCCCTGAATCAATATCATATCTTTATAAAGCGAATTAACCCTAATATCTATATATACTAGCTTCTTCTTCTTCTTCTTCTTTTTATGGTGTCCATCGTGTAGTCTTTTATCTAAATTTTTTAGTGAAAACATTATCCTGCTTGTTAAACGGATACAATACCTTCTTTAAAAAGTACAGTAATCAAATGTCCTTTTGTTTCTTTTATGTTAGTGTTCTTCCCTTTTACTTCCTCTCAGTGCTCATACGGTTCTTACGTCATATGGAGGTCTTTTTTCTCTTTGGGTATTGGTATTTTGTTAAGCTTTCCAGCTGTTCCCTCTCCCCGTACCTTGGTCCGAGAGTGACTTTTTTTTTATGGTTAACGAGAAATTTATCTACAAGATTTTAATGCAACATGAAATTAAAGATCTACAAATGAGAAGGTATTAAGTAAATCAGAACAAAACGATTATAATGTAGGAATAGATAATATATAGAAACCATGACAGGAAAATAATCACCGTAGTAAACCTTATAACAGTTTCATAATTCTCCAACATAAACAAAAATTAAGAAAAAAAACATTACTGCTCCCTAATGGGTCTTTAGTTTTCTTTAGTTTATTATTTTCTCCAGTGCTTTCAATTTGCTATGAGTTGAAATAACGAATACAGTTTTCGTTCCTCCAAGATATGGCAATGTTTTTTTATTGGGTGTAGAAGATCGAAATTAATCTATCTATCAGCTAACATAATTCATCCACCTTTATTTACTCCCTGGAGGTGGCTATGTAAAATATCAAGTGTTTTTCACTCAAGTCTTAACAATAAAAAAAACATACTACTTTTTAACTCTATTATATGCTTTCCTTAACTCAATTTCTACTGCCTATCGAGTCGATGTGCGATACAAATGAAGGAATCTATGAACCTTGCTGCTTTCCAAGGACGATAAATATACCCACGTAGTAAACTGTAAAGAAAAGCTATATCAGCAAAAATTGATATTACATATTGTTTTTCGAATTTCCAGTAGTTTTACATTTTGCGGCGATTTTCCCATTGAAATCTTACTCAAATTTGTTATTTTTCCCTGCAAAGATAGTTGCTATACTGATGTTGCTACGTTACTAGCTAAAAGCGTAGTAAACTATCTAAACTAAAAACAAACAGTAATACAAATCTTAGGGCAGTGTCTTGCTTTGTATATTTAAACAACACCTGTCCATAAATACAACAATAACACTAAGAGAGTCTAGGAGGAGCGATTACCAAATGTATTTGCGTTCTTTAGCGTATCAATAAAAATATCGGATTTTGCCGCATTTGAGGATCCACGAAAATATATTCCAAACATCCAAAATGTTATCGCCCAGAAAGTGATCACTGTCGGTTATTACTTTCATTACCGAGCCCTATTAAGTCCTCCTGATAATTTTAAGGAGTACAATTGATTTCTTTTTTTCCTTTTTTTTTTCTTGTGAGAAGAACGATCTCATTTCTCTACGGAGTTCCTAACAATTTTTGTCCCAATTTTTGCTTCGATTTCTCCGGTAGTAACACATGTCCTTTCTCTCTACCATTTCGAGGGACGAAAAAAAAAAAAGAAAATTAACCCACTAAGACATACCGAGAAATATTGGTACTTACTAAGGTTGTAAATTTCCCGAAATAGAAGCTTTTAGAGCAAAATCAAAGATATATCACCAATTCAGAGAAACGAAGGAGCAAACGATAAGGAGAATATGCTTTTCTTATTTTGTCCTAATATTGAATTATTGACAGTTTACTAGAGTTTCTTTGTAGTCCGGAATTTGTTCAGAGTATTTTCCGAAAATGGATTAACAGTAGTACAAAAATCAGTAAAAACAGCAGCTGTAAAAAGCAAGTAAACACGTCAACGGGCTTAAAAATGGTGAAAATAAACAACGCAAGCGTTCTCTTCCGTAGATACAAAAAAAAAAAGAAAAAAAGAAAGTAAAACAGGTGAAGGAGTCATAAACAACAATTGAGTAAACCAATAAAATTTGTACTTTTTCTTATTCGGATCTCTTCACAGTTTTTCAGAGACTTATATAAAATAGATAAAAATGTGCAACACTAAATAATAATCAGGGATAAAAGGAGATTGATCAACCTATTTCACTCACTTGAAAGGAGTGTATACGTAATGCACCGTTACTGCGCAGTATAGTAACAAACAAGTAGATTTCCAACTAAAGCTTGAATTATTTACGATCTAGTCCACCAGCTTTTTCTGTTTTCGACATAATAGGAATGGCATAGTACGATAAAGCAACAAGTATAGAAACTGAATACGAGTGTATGAATGCTTGAATCAGGAGAAATTGTAGGGACAAACAGTTAATACCTAAAAATGAACTTGAGATATGACAACGATCATTAGGCTCGACATTATCGCTAACATCTAAACAATCCAATTAATTTCAAAATTCCCGTTAGTTTTTGTAGCTTTCATATTTTTGAAAAAAAATATTACCGATCCAATAATTCTCTCTTCAACATCGGTACTATTTCCAGAGATGCTGCATATGGTATTAAGTTACAAAGGTAGCATACTGAAAAATCCAACAAACAAACAAACTCAATAGTATATAGGATGATAAGTAAAAAGAGGTGAAGAGGCAAGAAAAAAAAGTGCAATTCATTATCTACAAGTTCATTTGAGGGTTGAACTTTCACAACAGTCTGTAGAAAAAAGCAACTATATCTGGCATCAACTATGGATTTTCCATACTGTAGGATAGCAGATCCTATTTCCTTTACCTATGCCATCTGTAGAAATAGGACAAAAATGAAATGTAGGATATGGATTTCCGAACTTTCGGGGATAGCGGTATTATTTTCATATTTTTTTTTCTACAGTAATTCTTTTGTTGCCATACTACTATTGCTTCAATCGATTTTCGAAATAGAGACAAGAGGAGAAGATCTGTTTCAAATTTGGCAAACAAAATTTAGAGTTAATGAATTAATTAGGACAAAATGAATTTTCTTTTATTTTTTTCAAGCTATTGAATTTGATGGCTTTCCGAGATAATTATAACTCGAAATTTGTCTAGATTTGCCGTAAATCTCACTTAATCAATTTTCTTTTTCTTCTTCTTATGGCCATGACAATATGTAAAAAATAGCTAGTTTAGAGTAGTGATCCTGTTTTCTTGCTATTACTCACTTGTTCGTCTAACGCGGTGTTATTTACTTCCCCATCCCCCTACTCGTTTAGTAGATCCCGTCGTTTCACCAAAGAAACTCAGCTTCAATGAGATTTACCTACTTACCAGGAAAAGTCTCAATTTCTCTCCAAGCCTTTCTCTCATTCTTTTTATTTTATTTTGGTATGTCCCTGAAGTTAACTAGGTTTCCTTACGTTTCTTAGCTAACCTAAATATATTATTTGAACCCTTAACAAAATCAATTTCCTAAGCTTACTACTTCAAAATTCCGGATAAAAGGAATCTCGCTGGTCTAGAACTTGATAGTGGTAATCTTCATACCTCGTTTTTGCCATTTTATTTCTGTTTTCAAATAAAAAGATATTAGTGATGTAGGTTAATTATCGTGAAAATCCAGATCTTTCTTTTTTTATTTTTATTTTGTACAATAGAGTTCGATTTTAAGAAGAACAGATAACTTACTTTCACTACTTGTTATATGCCCACTTCTCTTAGTATTGTTTATTTGCATTATCCTCTTGACCCCTTACATAAATAGCTAACCCCACTACTACGGCTTTTGACATTGATGTACTACGGCTATTCCATTACTGCTGCTTTGTGGTGTCTGTGCGTTCAAGAATTTGATTTTCTCTTACTAAAGAAAAATACATATCAAAAACCCTGGCAACAAATGCCCCTAGCCTCCAGAAGGGTGTGTGTATGTGTATCCGCCCCACCCATCCATTCATCCATCGCACCTTTTCACCAAAAGAGTAATTATGTAAACCATTGTCCTTCTGATTTGTTTCATCCTCACTCTAGAGAGTGCAGAGTTCCTTCCCGAAGAAAAAGTGTAGAGGTAAAGAAAGATAACAGCCATGAAAAGTGCCGCATCATCAAGGGTTAAAATACAGAAGAAAATCAAGGACTCTTACTGCTTACAAAATCTTTGAGTTTCCGTTATTTTTAAAAGATTCGATGGTCTAAGCTGTCATCCTCAGTACCCTAACAGAAAGGTCCGTAGCAAGTATTTAGGTTGGGCGATACAACTTACATCCCACGCCGTAAATGGAAAGGGCGAATGGAAATATAAATTAGAAAGGCTAGCAGAGAATTTTAGCAGGTGAGGGAAAAACTGAAAGAAAACCGGAAAAGATTCCGAAGAATATAGCGTAGAAAAATCTATTTTAAACGAAGATATCATTAAGAAAAAGGAGTTCTAAAGTGCCCATTAAAAAAAAAAAAAAAAGACTTCCTAGGAATCAAATTCAGTTTCTCCCTGCCCCCCTTCAAATCAACCCTCACAAGTATAGTTCATTTATCTTCAAGTGGATCTTCCCTTAGAAAATGCGAACGATTCAATAGAAATAAAAAGGCTCCTAAGTAATTAGATGTCGCCGATCCCTGAGAGTTGCAAAACTAATGAAATGACCACGGTGTTTTAAAACTCTGATTCTAGCTTTGTTTCCGCAAAGAAATTGCTGCACAAATCCTTGTTGTATATTTGATACCCCCGCGAGGGATAAAGTAAGACGGCAGAACTTTTGTTGTTTTGTGGAAGGAAGTACCAAAGTAACAGAAATGACAGGCTGTACTATTCTAACAAAAGAAGACTTTCCCGTCATCCGAAGATCAACACGCACAATATTCTTTTTCCTCTCAAAATCACATGGTTTCTGACTCTGCAAAAATCCAGCGATTTTAACAACTATTCACCATTCTCTCCTTGTTTTTCATCTACTAACGTTTCTCTCCCCAAAAAAAATCCTGAGCTCAAAGCTAAAGAAGTTCGCAGTTACATGTTAGGTTCCTCATTTTTCTCACCAATGGTTTTCTTCGTCGTTTCCGTTTATAACCCCGCTTGCAGGAAAAAAAATCAAAAACCGGAACTGCTTTTTGTCATTTTCGGTAGGTAAATAGAATCAGATATTTTTTGGCTATGAAATGACCGTACCCTTAGTACTCTCCCTGTTCTATTTTTTTTTTTCTGTGGTTCTTCTGCATTGACAGCTGACGGTGTATTTTTTTATTTTGCCCACTCCCTCCCACTTTTAAAAAAACCAATAGAAAACGCTCGCTTACTCACCCCACTTTTTTATCTATTCCTTTGGCAATCTCCGTATATTTCCTCGTATTCCTAACTGTCGTTTCAAAAGTCTTTTCTTTCCTTTCAACCACCCCTCGCAAAATTTGACCTCTTCCTGGATCTCTAAAGGATCGGGAGAAATCCCAAAAAAAAAAAATAAAAAATTAAACACCGTCCGTTGGTTTCCACAGAACCCTTCGATATACTCAAATTGTTAAAGCACAGAATAATATAGAAGGCACTTGC
Organism: Nakaseomyces kungkrabaensis; assembly: GCA_030556385.1. Taxonomy (NCBI): domain Eukaryota; kingdom Fungi; phylum Ascomycota; class Saccharomycetes; order Saccharomycetales; family Saccharomycetaceae; genus Nakaseomyces; species Nakaseomyces kungkrabaensis. The sequence continues at coordinate 5,063 of JAKTPY010000031.1, read as the reverse complement.
GCTCGTCCCTTTTTAAGCTCATAAAAAAAAACAACTTTGATTACGTTACTAGCTAAAAGGAAAAAAATGAAGTAAAGGAGGACAAATCAGGACAATACTTGGTGATGTGGACATATTTGGAAAATTTACCATAAGACCGAATACACACACATACACAAAGAGAAATGCGAGAAGAAGAAAAGATTTCTACTTCTTCCTCTTTGACAAAAAAAAAATCCCTCTTTAAAAAAACAACAAGGAACCAGAAAAAAAAAAAAGAATCAAGTAGTTAATATGCTTCAGGGCTAAGGCTAACATTGAGCAAAATAAGACATTATCATCCTGACTTCCGGAACTACAAAAAAAAAGATCATAATTAGAATATTTTTTTAAAAAAAAAACATATTTAATTCATCTTGAAATGGAAGTTTATTAAAAAGAAGGGTTTTCCTTTTATCTTTTAATTATGATTCACTAATAGTATTTTTTTGCCATTTTTAAGGAAGCGATACAAAAGCAAAAAGATATATATATGTATCTTTATTGATTCAAATTACGATTCCAATACTATTAAACTATCATCGTTGATAGCTTACTAAATTTTTCACACAGTCCCTAATCTTTGTGAAAGAATATATTTCAGTTCAATACAGGTCAAAAAAAATTTCCTTTGGAAATAAAAATAAAAAGGAATATAAAAAGATAAGGTTCAAAAATATTTTTTCTCTTCTTGATTATAATATAAAGAAAGTAGAAAAGTATTTTTTAAAGGGTCGTTACACAACAATAATATAATGACAATTACTGCAGTATTACAATCTGTTAATATAATAAACGCTACAGACAGGGCCACCGATCTAATGAGCTCAAACGATAACAAGAAGATGTATATTTCTACTCCTGTAACCAGTCCCGTGCCAAGCACCAATAATCATAACAATGCGAGTAATGAAACCTCTTCACCGAATACTAATCCCCAACCGCATTTCATTGGTCATACGATAAAATCAGAGTTTTCTAACACTTTGTTACCTGTTACCAAAAGTATAAAATTACCGCCAATCTCTTCGTTTGATAGGTTATTAACGGTTATTAAACAAAAGCAAAGTAATAGCCCACAGCCTACAGTTAAAGTAGAAAATCAAGATCAGCTGGCTCTGTATCAAAATTTGTCACAAAAGAGAAGGTCTAGAACTGCATCCTTACCGATGTTGGCTCAACACTCCATCAATATTCCAATACTGCCTAGCAATAATACTATAACAAACAATGATAACCAAAGGCTGGTACCGACACCTGAGGCACATATAGGTACTAATTCAAACAATTACTTTGCACCATTGAAGTCACAAAGCTCCTCTCCTTCGGTGTCGACTGCAATGGCTTCTCCAATAACTTTGGCTAGAAGCAATGGACCATACTTGCTACCATTAGCTTCCTCAAGTACTAGTAATGGTGATAGCAGCACAGATGTATTTAGTGCGCAATCACCACCATACTATGTACATTCATGCACAGCAACTTCTGTATCAACACCAAGATCGGAACTTGAGACGAACAGAAATTTGCAATTGGGAGGTGATAATAAGCAAAACCACTATCCATTTACTAATTTAGCTACCCTACCAAGTCAATCACCACCAGATATCTCTAGAAAGTCCTCTAATAGTTCTCAAGACCGTAATGATAGTTCTAGTAATAATCATAGAAAGAAAAGAGAGTGTCCTATTTGTCATAAATTTTTTGCGAACTTATCAACACACAAATCAACTCACTTGACCTCTCAGGATAGACCTCACAAGTGTGTCATTTGCCAAAGAGGATTTGCAAGAAATAACGATTTGATAAGACACAAGAAGCGTCACTGGAAGGATAATCTTGGTATCTTAAGCAAACCTGAGCTATCTGATAATGTCGAGTTACAACAAGACTCTATTGCTAAACAAAGAGAACTCAAGAAAAATCAATTAAAATCCCTCCACCAAATAAAAGGCGCATTCCAGTGCCCATATAACACCAACTTGATAGAAGTTGATCTAGAATTATATCCACACAAAGCCCAGAACGGAACACTGAATTTTAAACCAATCGATTGCCACCAAACTGGTGTATTTTCCAGATGTGACACATACAAGAATCATTTAAAAGCTCTTCATTTTGAATACCCCCCAAGAACGAAGAGAGAGCAAAGAAGTGTTGTACCAGGAAGATGCAGACACTGTGGTGAAAAATTCCCAAATGTTGATGTCTGGCTGAATCAACATGTTGGAAAGGCTTGTGGTTTCCCATATCATTAATGAAAAAGAAATGAGATATTTTCTTTCCTATCATACTTCTCCCCCAAAAAATTCTTCTTTCCTTTTTATAAAGAACGAAATATGAATTCGAATTTTTGACCAAGTCAAATATAAAAAAAATAAATCAGAATAATCTTTTTTGCTAGTGCTAGAAAAACTCATATTGTGTTATTCATTTATCCTTTGCTAATTTTTCAAACTAGGGTTTTTCCAAAGGACATTTATAACAAAAACTCCAAAAATGTGCTTCCAAAAAACTTCATATATGATAGTGTGTTATACTCCTTCCACAAATTTCAATTTTCTATTGTATTATTCTTCCCGTATTTTGTTCTTTATTAGTCTTATGATTATTTTTATCTTCTTTTTGATGCTAGTATAATAATGTTTCATAAATACTAGCTAATGTCCTTTTAATGACCAAAGTTTCCTTCAAGAAATAATTGATTTCCTAATATTTCGTTAAAAATTTTCTTTTTTTGCAGATACTTACTTAATGATTATGTTACAATTTTCTTTTATCTTAGAATATTTCTTAGTCATGGTTTATTTTCAATTTAACTTTTATGGATTATTATCATTTTGTTAGAAAAGAAAGTGTTGTAATAATAATATTATTAATTTTCATCTTAAATTTTTGGTTTTTTTATCTTTAATTTCAGAAACTTATACAATTTATCTGTTCTATTAATTTTTTTCATTTAAACTCCAATTCTTCACCCTCGAAAAAATAGTGTTAATAAGAGTTTATAACCACAGCGTTTACGCCTGTACAAGATACCTTAAAAATAATAAAACCTTCAGAAATAAGGAAATGCTAATTAGTAACGTCCTTATGATGAACAGAAAATTTATGAGAGGTGGATCATACATAGAACAATATTATGACTATCTTCCGATCATATTCTGTTTATACTACTTTTAGAAAAAGCAAACAAAAAATATTTTGTTTCAAGACCAATTTCTAAAACAGTTATAAAACTAAAAAGCTGAATATATAAATTAGATTGAGATAAAACAATCAGGAAACCATTTTTGTATAATTATTCTACCATCCTTGACGGCCTTGATTTGGACCTGGATAACCTTGCTGTGGACGACCGTAGGTTTGTTGTTGATCATAACCTTGATCGTAATTATCATTACGAGCTGGTCCACCACGGGTCTCGTATCTGTAATCATCTCTTCTGTCATCTCTGTAGTATTGATCCTGTGGAGCATAACCCATATTGTTCATTGGTGGAGGTGGGTTCTTGTAAGCTGGACCATCGTCACGGTATTCGTGGCCGCGGTGATGATGTGTACCCTCAGCTAGTTTTTCACCCAGAAGAGCACCACCAATAGCACCTAATGCACCACCCATTTTTTTATGTTCTGGCGCTAACTTAGAACCAGCATAGGCACCAGCTAGGCCACCAGCAATTGCACCCAAAGCATCTCTACCACCATGGTGATGATGGTGATGTTCGCCTCTCTCTTTGTCAGACATTGTCCGTATGTATATCTATTTTATAATTTGTTCTTGTTATAAGATGGTTATATATACTAAAGGTTCTTACATACCAAAAAAATATCAAAGAGAAAGGAAAAAGACGTATTCAAATCGAATTTTTAGAAACGGTGCCTTATTTATATAGGTAAATGTGGAGAAACACATATTCCTAACATCTCTCCCCCCCTTCAATTGTTACAATTTATTTTTAGTAATGATCTACTCGAGAGAGGGAATCAATGTGATATGCTTTTCCGTTTGTGAACTCTAGTAGGAGACTTTCCTGCTCTTTTGTTCGTTTCCCCTATTGATTTCATTATACTGTTGATGAACAAAGATCGTGCTCGATCTCTTTGTTATCCATTTAGCTCCCCTTGCTCCCTGCCTCTCCTGCCCCTGTGTAGGCGTGTTAAGACTTTCCAAAGGGAATGCCTGCGTGAGCCTACGAGGACAAAAGCAGTTATTTTTTTTTTTTTAAAAAATGGCTCACCGGAACAGCGATTCTTCTTTTTCCCAAATGAAATCCTCGTAGAGAAAGCAAGGCCAGGAAGAGAGGCTGCAGCCTAGGCAGGAAGATGGTAGCGGGAGGGGTTGTTTGCAATGAAATATAGTTGACGAGTGATAGTTGATTGTAGTTTGATTTTCTAATGATTCATTCGAAGAAAGAGGCTAGTGTTGTAGAGTGTTGTATTACATAAGTTTAGCCTTGTGACAGATAGATGTTTGCAACACGAGACGTTAGTGAGCAACTTATGGAGTACGTTCACGATAATAAGTAGCAAAGTTAAACAAACTAAAGAAATTGATAGACGGTAAAATAGTTTCTTTCTTATGTAAAAAGTATAGAATAATAACAAAATAACAAAAGAAAAAATAAAAAATATTAGATATACGTTTGGAATGGAAAAAAAAAAAGCGTAAAAAGATAAAGGAATAAAATTATTAATGCCATGATATGTATAAAAAGTATATTGCAAATACAAAAAATTAAATGCCAATATCCTCTTCTTATTGTCTTTTTTTTTTTAAGGGTTGGATTAAAATGTTGTACAAGATTGAAAAAGGATCATAGGAAATAGGAACTGAACAAAAAAAAAAAACTAATAAAATTTTTGTAGGGAATTAAAAACAAATATTTTTCTTTTTTATTTTTATTTCAGATTATTTCTCTTAACGGGAAGACATAGCCTTGGTAACGACTCTCTTCAAACCGACTTCAGCCTTTCTGTATTCATCAGTGGAGGCATCTTCGATTTGCAAAGCAGCCAAAGCATCAGCCAAAGCAGCTTCGATCT
>JAKTPY010000030.1:0-153959 GCA_030556385.1 Nakaseomyces kungkrabaensis | reverse complement strand
ATAGTGATGAGGAGGAGGAAATGAGTGCTAATGAAGCCAGTGGTGATGAGGGAGATGACAAACCAAGCGATGTTAATGACGATGACGATGAAGACGATGGTTTGTTTTAGTTGTAGATATGTATGGTTTTCTTCCTTATGTTAAATTTTCTTATCTAAATGGGGGAAGCCAGTTGTTTCTATTTGTATTATATAAAAAAATGACTTTGATAAAAATTTATTTATCTAATATATTAATGCGTATTATTACTTACTAAAGAGTACAAACCAATTATTTCATCATCCATCGTCTTGTGTCTCTGTAAGAATCATGAGCACGTTTGTATAAAGCTCTTTCTGACTCGTCCAGGGTCAGCAGGAATCGACTTGATGCAGCTAGGTTTGTAGCCTGACTTGCACTAATCGCAGAGGAAGCGGTTCCACCACCAGCACTGTTATCAGGTCTACCGCCGCGAACGGAATCTCCACCGGGTCCCATTCCGCCAGCACTATTGCCTCCACCTGCACCACCTGCACCACGACTCAGCGCACCTGCGGCGCCAAGGTTCCCGCTGCCCTGTTGCAACAGCCGCAGAGACTCACTGAGCCTCTGCCTGCTGCTCTGTGTGCCACCAAGTTCGCTGCTCCCTAGAGAGACGCTGCTAGCGTGGTTGTTCACCAGCAGCGCACGCTCCAGTACCAGCTCGTACACGGTCTCTCCCAGCTGGTGGTCACTAAACAGCGCAACCCACTTTAGCGCCACTTCCAAAAAATGCGGGCTGAGCGCGTGCAGATCCAGCGACCGCCCGTCCGCCTTGATCGCGTTCATCACCCGCGCGGAGAACATGTCGGGAGTCAGCAACTCCACGAAGGATTCCCCAGCATCCGAGCCGTCTCCGTCGGCGTCTACGGTTCCGTTGCCGCTACCATCCTCACTCCCAGAGGAGCCGTCTGCACCGACGATCGCCAGCACACGGGCCAGCCACAGCGGCAACTGCAGCTTTGTGTTCTTCCGTACGGGTTTACCGGGGTTATTTTCCAGGTACCCGAGACCCGGAATGTCGTAGTTGAACTTGCACGGCACCTCGGTTCCGTCTGCCAGTATATCGTCAATGTCGTAGTATCCCATTGTCTGGTTAGCAGTTTGTTTTCAATATTTTTCTTTTGCTTTATAGTATTACTGTGATTTGAAGTGCGAAAAGTTACGCGTTCTGCGATAGTTTGTTGTTAAACTCTTTGGATATAACGATTTGGTATTTCCGTTGTGTATTCTCTGACTTTTCTATTGTCAAGTACAAAAAGAGTACTGTGGTTAATTCCCCTTAGACGATATTATAGAAACCCTGCCTTAGAGATGTGTGCCCCACTGGGTTGTCCCAACACCGTAGGGGTCAATCACACCTCCATTCATCCAGCTTGACGCGTTTTCTTTCTTTCGGACTTTCTTCTTTTTTTGGAGACAAAGTACTGTTAGGTCACGTGCCTTGAACCCCTAACGAACAATATGTTATCTTTTATAAAATGCACTACTGGCAAATACGTTTTACCGTTGTTACAACTGTGTAGGTCGATCAACTCAATATGCTCTCAGTGACTACAAAAGCAAGTGCAGAAATACATCCCCCACCCACATTCTGCAACACCTCCTAACCGCAGAACAGAGGGTTGAGTTTGTTGAACCTTTAAAATATGATTTCTACAAGAAGTAGCCTCACATGCGAAGAAGAAAAAAGGTTGGAGAGACATCGCTTTGTAAGGAAGGTTCGTAGCGATGCTATTTCTGTGTGTGTGTGTGTGTTAGTCCGTCTCTCGGTTCTCTCTATCTCACCTTCCCCCCGCCTCCATATTCTATTTTTTGTGCTGCGGCACTTTCTGTGTGATTCAGTCATTCGGGGACAATGAGCTGGTCCGAAGGGAAGAAAGAGCGAAAATTGACAGTTTTACCAACCATCTCGGAGAGAGAAGGCTCGCTGATTCTGTTTTCGGGGAAGACATATATAAAGACTTGAGAGAAACTTTACAGACTCTGGAAATGGAAGCTTCTTTTGAGGAACACCATCGTTTTCTTCCTTTCTTTACATTTCTGAAACTCTTTTCTTTCAGTCTGTGTGTTTGTGTGTGAATAACAAGGGAAAATACAAAATTTAGGGGCGAAGAAGAGCATAATGGTTTGTGATACATTGGTTTATCACCCTACGGTGACTCGTTTGATTAAATATCTAGATACCACTGCAGGGAGGGAGAAGGCACTACGTTTGTTACAATATCTATGTAGATTTTTGGCAGCTAACCAGGTCTCAGCATTGGCTAAAGGGTTGCAGGCGCAATTCACTATGGTGCGTAAGATACTGCGTTTCTTGAAGCCTCTGAACCATCTGCAGGCAGCATCAAAGTTCTACGATAACAGGCTTTCCGGAGACAATATTTTGCGTATCGGTAATGTGGTTAAAAACTTAGCATATGCAGGTTACTTGACCTTCGACCAGATCAACCTGTTGCGTATTCTAAGTATAGTTCCTGTTACACCTTTCACGGGTAAACAAGTTCCTAAGCTAGCCAATTGGTTCTGGTTCTTGGGTCTGGCTTCCGGTCTGGTCATGGATGTACGGAACATCCACACCTCCCAAGCAAAGATCCTGGCCGTTGCCTCAAAGACGAGTGAAGGTGATGAGGATGGGGCAGAGAAGGTTTCCGATGATATTAAGGCAGCATACGTTTCCGCATGTAAGCAGAGATACAGTGCAGTTAGAAGATTGGTATGGGATTCCTTTGATACATTTATCGTGTTGAACAATTTGGGCTACCTCTCCAGCAGTGAAGAGTCTATTGGTCTTGCTGGTGTTGTAACTTCATTATTGGGTCTAGAGGATTTATGGAAAGCAGCCCAGTAATAACACCGTTTTATCTACATTTTATTTTAGACACTCCAAATAGGTAATGGAAAAAAATAAATACTCATCATGTTATTCTTTTTTGTATAATAAAATTTACTTTATTTTAGATGTATGTATGCATACCAGAAGGTTTATGGAATATGTTTTGTATAGCATTAAATACTGTTTGTTGTTTAAAATTCATTAATAAAAATTTGTGAACACTATTTGATGCTCTACAAAATTTGATGTTTTGGATATCAAATTGAAAACAAATTTGGTAAAAACGAAAGAGATTATATTTACTTTTAAATGAAGAGAGGCACACCATTTATGCTACTTCTATGAGCACTAGAAAACTTCCAGAATTCTATATGTTTGATGGTTCAGACCAATAATTGAAATTCATTTATATCACACTAGTACCTATATCATAATTTACGAGAGTCCATAGGTTTTCGGGTTGATAGAAAACAGCGAGATGAGCTTTCTGGTGACAAAAGCACTCTAATGGCACGTTAGTACCGACTGACAGATCTGAAGATAAGACGATTTAGACGGTTTAGAGAAAGCAAATTTTTTAGAGAGAACTATTCTACATATCTGTTTTAGGTGCAGTCATAAAGATAGAATTTTTACAGTTTACATCCTTCAATTTCAATTGTTGACAAAGTAAGGAAAACAGCTGTAGTCTTTGTAACTGAATACAGAGTTGGTCAGTTCTTTATCAAGTCATAAACGAAGTCATTATATCATATAAGAGACTACTAGAAAGGCTAATTACTAATTTTTACTTTGAATTTTGCTTCAGTCAGTCCTGAATATTTTTTGCTTTTTGTCAACATAAATTATTACAAATACAGTTATCAGAATGAGTGGAAGTCCTGGAAGTGGTTATGATACTCATGGATTAGGAGTTCCTGTTAATAGTGTTAATTCTCCTGGGAGTCCTGTGAATATGGCGTCTCCATTGAATTACGGAGCCTCCCCAAGTGGAGGAATGCAGAAATCGCAAATATCGTCTCCTGATGGCGTTGTAAATAGAAATTTACCGGGTCAGAGCCCGAATGGTAGCATTCCAATACAGACGAATTCAGGAATGGTTGGGCAACAACCAAATTTTCGAAATTCGGGAACGAATATACCAAATGTGAACCCAAACGGACAACCATTGAGCCAGCGGCAGATGTTACAACAGAGAATGCTTCTGCGACAACAACAAGTCCAGCAGGCTCAACACCAGAGGCAATTAGCTCTACAAAACTACGAAACACAGTTTAACCAACTTTTAATGACACACAACTCAAAGCCTAGGAGATCATATAACTTTGTAGAAAATCCACAAGGATTACTCAAGAAGTACGAGCAGTATCGTCCAAGTTTTGAGTTTCACATTTATGAAAATAACTACAAAATATGTGCTCCAGCTAATACTAGACTTCAACAGCAACAGAAGAACCCAGAGTTGACGAATGATGGACTTATCCTGAACAAGAATAATGAAACATTGAAAGAATTTCTGGAGCATGTAGCTAGGGGCAGGATACCATACGCTATAATGGAAGTGCTGAGAGACTGTAATATACAGTTCTACGAGGGTAATCTGATACTACAGGTTTATGATCATACAAACACCGTTGATGTTGTTGTTAAAGATCCAAAGAATCAGCAGCAATCATCCAATAGCCCGAACAAAGGGCAAACTAATCAGGAAGCCTCGAGAACAACGGATAACAGACCCAATAAATTCTCAGAGCCTGGATTTAAAACCGAAAGTGATTCCAGCGAAAACCTAACGAAACAGAACAATGGGGTGGTAAAAAAGGAATCTGCTAATAATCTTGGAAGCCCAGCCAACAATATAGGACAACAGCAAGTCGGAAATAGTAAAGATAATACTAGTGAATACGCAAATAGAAATACGTTGTCAGGATCAAGTGTAGGGCAGGTCAAAAACGAGAAAAGAGTGACATTTAAACGGCCCCGGGTGTATAGAACACTATTACGGCCGAACGACCTTTCGCAGTATTATGATATGATGAGTTATGCTGACCACTCCAGATTTTCTGATAGTATTTACCAGCAATTCGAATCAGAGATTTTGACGATTAGCAAGAGGAATTTATACTTGGATGTTCCTCTTAACCCTTACGAGCACAGAGATAAACTAGAAAATGAACTGTTTATGGAGCCGAAGTGGGATGAAGAGAAGAAAGAATTGGTTCATTGCCATAGAAAGGAGAGTACTAGAAAAGGAACTCGTGGTACTGTAGAACATATACCAGAATATGTAGATAACGAGCAAAAGACCTCTGAATACGAACAATTGATGCTGATCATGAATGAGAGGACCACAACTTCTACAAGTGCTACCTTTGCGGCAATATTGACTAAGAACGCTATGGACAAAGCAAAAGCTAGCTCTGGTGGATCTGGAGATGATGATGACCGCGATGAAGTTGATGCTAGTTTACGGAGCACCGGTGGACGTGACAAGGGTAGATTTACTACTGGGAACAAGGTTGCTTTGGCTGCAGCCACAGCTGCAGCTTCACTAGGTGGTTCTAAGAATGACACTAACCAGTTCAGAAGACTGAAATTCATTGAACAATGGAAAATCAATAAAGAGAAACGGAAGCAGCAGGCTTTGGCAAACAACATGCTACCCACTGCATATAATACACGTATATCCATGACAACACAAGATGGAGAAAGTGGTGCACAGGGTCCCTCCGGAGGCTCCAACAATGGAGAAACTGGAAAGAAGTCAGGTAATAAGACTACTAAAGCGGGAACTAAGCGTACAGCAGCAGGTGTGGGAGAAAAGGCTCCGAAACCCAAGAAGCCTCGCAAAACGAAAGCCAAGACAGCTGACGGTGAATCCGCTCCAAAAAAGAAGAAAGCTGCAACAAAGAAAAAACAACAGAACCAACAAGGTGACAATAGCAATGCTGCAACTCCAAGTGCGCTGTAGGAAATGGAAACTTTTATTTCCATTCCTTCTAGTATAGCTGGAAGTTCATTATAGTTACATGTTTTATATAAAGTTGCCCCCGTGGTTGTAATTATTAGGCATATTTTATACTATTTAAAATTTAAAGAGGAGTGTTCATCTATAATACCGAGATTAGGCAAAAGAGCTTTTTGGCTCATTTTCTAGAAGAAATTTTATCAATTCATAAACACTCTTACGGTCTTCTACCGTGTGTATCCATATCCCATACACCTCATGCTTTAAATTTTTTATTATCACCAATTCGTCTTTGACTTCCACACCCATGCACTCCAAAGGATTCTCTGCATCTTCTATTGAATCAAACACTTTTCGTTTGTTAACTACACTATTCGGCACTATACCCATGGAGAAATTATCTGGATTTATACGATTGAGAATTATTAGTCCATAATTGTATATATCTCTTCCACTCAGTACTTCACCTTGGCCATATGCTTCGTATGATTGCCCAGCTGATCCAGTCAACATACTAGTTTCCATACTGTTGTCCTGTAGAGGCAGAATATCATGTGTATTTGTCACTTCTCGCAGATATATGGCAAGAACACCTTGATACTCCAATTTTGCCCATTCGTCACGGTTAAAATCCCATTTGTAAACAGAGGCATGTGGTGTATGGAATAACAGCTGTTTTATCTTTGGATCGTATCTACCAATAACGTTAAAATTTAGTGCTTTTCTGTAGAAGTCCAAAGCCTGTTCTGCGTTTTTGTCATTATTTTGTGCAGTCATTGCAACGAGTATCAATTTCGGTTGAAAGTGTTCCTTTTGTTTCCCCTAATCAATTTGTTTACTTAGAACAGTAACCAATAGTCTATATTTGCTTGTTCGTTATGTTTGCAATCCGAAGTAGTAACCAGTTGACTTGGCTATCGAGATGTTTAAGCTTGCATTGAGTTAAGGATTTCATGTTTGTGCACAAAATTACCCGCACTTTATACGTGTCACCTTCGTCGTTAAGAACATGGGTTATTTGAACTTGATATATAATGCTATAGAAGCCGCTATAATTGACGACTATTTGGATGTAGTATAATTTTGTTATAAATAATTTAAAATAGATTTGTAACTACCCCACTCAATTTAAGAAAAAACATGGAGATTTAAAGAAAAAAAAAATTATTTTCGATATTCAGATATTATAGTTCTCTCCACTTACTCTTATCCATAATAGAAATGGCTGGTTTATGTCCTTGTATCCAACTATTGTACTTTTCTTTTTAATATTGAGCTCAAGAATATCAATGAAGAGAAATTTCGCGTTACAGGTGCTATTTTTAATTCAAGTGGAAACAATAATTCCATAGATGGATAGGCTAATTTACAAGATAATCTATTATTAAAAATCTAAGGTTAGATGTATTGAGAGAAAGAGTCAAGATATGACATTTTTCCAGGATCAACAGAATACAATTACCCTTTTTGGATCTGATCCCCCCCTGGTGTTACGATACAATATACAGAAAGTCAAGCTGAAAGAAAATAAGGAAAATCTTTCTTCGGTAACCGATTCTATTTCTTTCAAGGAAACAAAACATAATACCTTCACGAAAATTAATCTGAAATAGGAAACTTATGAATGTAATTACATACAAAGCGTCGCACATATACCTTTCATTGTAGCATGGCACTAATAATATTGTAGTTATAAGTTTCCTCGCATATAGGGTTCTTTTAATGTGGTTGCCCTTTAGAATCCCGATTCAATTGGTTGTTATTCTAGTATATAGTTAACAAAGGGGGAGTTAACTGACACGGCACTTTTATCAATTATTTTTTTTTGTTTTCTCTCGGAACTGTTATTTTTGGTATAATGAAACCTATTATAACATCGAAAAACAACAACATAGAAACCCCTTCTTAATTTAATCTTTCACTAGTAGTCACTCAATCGTAAGGGGAAAATAAAATACTGAAGAGACTCTTTTAAAAAATCTGCGCCACCTTCAAAACAAAAGAACACTGGCTTCAAGAAGAATTCAATTTATCCGGATAATACGGGGGGAAGTACATAGATTATTCTGTCAGTGAATATTATGGCGGGACATTTTTACCAGGTGTTCCTAGTTATGGTGGGGCCAACTACGGTAGAGGCGGGGCTACTTTCAGTATGTAGAGCTGTCAAAAATAAATTACAAATTAAAACTCCTTTTTTTTCGAAAGACAACAACATTCGCACAAAGAAAGGACAGTACTGATTTTTTGAAGTGGGTTGACAGAACTCCTCGAGCAGATCTATTGAAGTCTGCGTTGTTCTCTGTGCCCCTCTCCCAACCGGAAAAATAGTTTTCTGTTCCTTCCCCCATTTCTGAGGGATCAAGATTTTCCAAACTCTAAATAGCTATGTGAATCTTGTCTCCTCGGAAATCTACGGAAAAACTTTTCAAAAAATCAAAAAAATTACGGAAAAACTCAAAACAATGCAGGGAAACGGCACTGCTACTTCTCGTTTTTTCTCAACAACCAGACAATGGGTTGCAAGTTCACAAGAGGGTTGAATCTACTAAGGAATTGAAGTAGAAGTCAATTTTTTCTCTGGGAACAATCAGTGCATGTAAAAAAAAGCTGGTAGATTTGGTGGAGAAGTAGGTGTAAAGATATGAGGTGGGGCAGAGGATTAAGAAAACAATGCAGGGAACAGACAAATTCTTTTTTGCTTTCAAAAAATCAAAAAGGAATCATAATTAATCGCGGGGTTCTTTGTTTAATTGCGGGTTCTTTTATTGAACTAATAGAAGAGGGGACCTAATGACAAGTCAATGGTTAACCTTTTCTATAATGGAGACAAATAACAAATCAACAAAAAAAAAAAAATGATATAAAAGGCCAACATAATTCTGGGATTTAGGATTCCCTTTCTCCCATCTCTAATTCCATTTCCTATTACTATTCTTATACAGAAAACCATCAACTAATATAATTAATCTAAACTATTAAGAAAAAACAAAACAATATTTTTTAAAAAATAAAAATGTCTCACGATCAGAGTTTGTCTCCATCTGAGAGTGTCTCCGAATCCCCATTGAGGGAAATTAATGTTGTCAACGCCTACAAGGATGATGACTTTGCTTTGGAACAAAAGCAAACTGGTGATGCCGAATGCAGCACCCCAGAGGCCGATGGTCCACAGAAACCTTTATCCGCCTATTTCACAGTTATCTGTCTATGTCTGATGATTGCCTTTGGTGGTTTCGTTTTTGGTTGGGATACCGGTACCATTTCTGGTTTTGTTGCTCAATCTGACTTCAAGAAAAGATTTGGTCAACAAAAAGAGGATGGATCTTACTATTTGTCTGATGTTAGAACTGGTTTAATCGTTGCCATCTTCAACATTGGTTGTGCTATTGGTGGTTTAACTTTGGGTCGTCTAGGTGATATGTATGGTCGTCGTCTAGGTTTGATGGCTGTCATCTCCGTTTATGTTGTCGGTATCGTAATTCAAATTTCCTCTACTACTGTCTGGTACCAATACTTCGTTGGTAGAATTGTCTCTGGTCTTGGTGTTGGTGGTATTGCTGTTTTGTCCCCAACTTTGATTTCCGAGACTGCACCAAAGCACTTGAGAGGTATGTGTGTCTCCTTCTACCAATTGATGATCACATTGGGTATCTTCTTGGGTTACTGTACTAACTACGGTACTAAGACCCACACCGACTCTGTTCAATGGAGAGTTCCATTGGGTCTAGGTTTTGCCTTTGCCATCTTCATGGTTTTAGGTATGTCCATGGTTCCAGAGTCTCCAAGATACTTGATCGAAAAAGGTAAATTCGAGGAAGCTAGACGCTCTTTGGCCCGCTCCAACAAAGTGTCTATGGATGACCCATTTGTCAGTGCTGAAGTCGACAGCATCAACGCTGGTGTTCTAGCCGAGAGAGCTGCCGGTAACGCTTCCTGGGGTGAACTGTTTTCCAACAAGGGTAAGATTCTACAACGTGTTATTATGGGTGTTATGATCCAATCCCTACAACAGTTGACTGGTAACAACTACTTCTTCTACTACGGTACTACTATTTTCAAGGCTGTCGGTCTAGAAGATTCTTTCCAAACTTCTATTATCTTGGGTATTGTTAACTTTGCCTCCACTTTTGTCAGTTTGTACACTGTTGACAAATTTGGTCGTCGTAAGTGTCTATTATGGGGTTCCGCTTCTATGGCTGCATGCATGGTTGTTTTTGCTTCTGTCGGTGTCAAGGCTTTGTATCCAAACGGAAAGGACCAACCATCCTCTACCACTGCTGGTAACTGTATGATTGTCTTCACCTGTTTGTACATCTTCTGCTTTGCTACTACCTGGGCTCCAATTGCATTTGTTATTGTCGCCGAAACTTATCCATTGCGTGTTAAGAACCGTGCCATGGCTATTGCTGTCGGTTCCAACTGGATCTGGGGTTTCGCAATTGGTTTCTTTACCCCATTCATTACTACCGCCATTAACTTCTACTACGGTTATGTCTTCTTCGGATGTCTAGTCTTTTCTTTCTTCTACGTCTTCTTCTTTGTTTGTGAGACCAAGGGTCTAACTTTGGAAGAAGTCAACGAGATGTACGAAGAAGGTGTTTTGCCATGGAAGTCTCCAGAATGGCTACCAGCTTCCAAGAGAGGTTCATCCTACGATGTTAACGCTGCTTTGCACGATGACAAGCCATGGTACAAGAGATTCACTTGAATTAGTGGATTTTATGCATTCTAAACGCTAAGTTTTTTTCACTCGCTTAATTTATTCTAATTTTTGTTAAGATGTTGACCGTCTTTTTAATGACTACTTAATTAAACATTATCTTCTATTTTTTTTTTGACATGGTAATTTTTGATGTTTTGATCTTTGAGCTAGTGTATAACTAATTGTTACAACTAACTCATAATCTAGATAAATTTTTATACTATTAAACAGCAATAATAATTTGTACATATCATTAACATTGTTATAATTAATTTAATTTTATTTTCATTCTTATAAGAAGCCAAACAATATACACAATCATTGCCTTTATAAAATTCAACATTGTGCCTTTTTGAAGTTTTCATACCTAGTTTCTAAGATGACTCCCATAAGTTCTTGTATAGGTTTTAGTACATTCTACACAATTTTATCTAGTCGCATTATCTATCATAACCAAGAAAAACAATTCAGTGAAATTTATAACTTGAAACAAAAGACAAGCTACAAGGTGATTCATGTACATACCTAAATAATATATGCAAGTGTATATTTATACTAAAAAAATAGATACAGGAGAATACTGTATTAATTATAACACACCTGGTATTTCCATTCTTTTTTGTGTCTTCCTGAAAATGCAAAAAATGATAGTAAAAATTTTAGCCGCGAGTGGAAAAGCTATAATAATAAAGCTATAATAAAAAAGCTATCACTCAATAAATAACACAAGCTATACTAATTATATTTTAATAAAAATATGCTATAAATTTGTAACAGAGACTCACATTCCCATTTGTCATTATATAAGGAACTATTGGTTCTAATTTTATTTTTATTCTCATAGAGCGCTCGTCAACTTTCAAAAATTTTTATCCCCATAAGATGCTCTAGAACCTAAGTAGGTAAGTAATCCAAAGCTTGATGCCATTCCTACATTAACAAAAAAAAAAAGGGGCTTTGTTGTCTTGGAATATATTTAACAACCGTATGGCTTTTAAGTTAGCAATACCAATTATACTTTTGCTTATTTCGAAAGTTTTGCTATTGATGAAAATATTGCTTTAAAAAAAAAAAAAAAACATATAAAAGGAGGGGCTACCTCGAGGCAAAATGTATTTTGTGATATTTCTTGATCATTATTATATTCTCTAATGAATGTTAAACGCAACTGCATTATTACGAAATGAAGACCACTATTGATGGTAGGAATCGTCTCCATTATTCAAATTTAAACTCTAAGCACTATACTACAATGAATATTCAAAGAAGTAATTCAAGGAAGCTCTATGCTTCTCATGTTAAACTGATGACCTATAACCAACCAAAAAAAGAAACCAAACAAAAGAAGAACAACGACTACTATAACGACTACAACAACTATAGTAATTGGGTGGAAAAAAGGACGCCAGTGGAAAGATTTCTTAATTCATTGAATAAGAAGCCAAACCGTTCTCGCATGAATAATATTGAGTTAGAAATGTGCACTTCGCTGAGATTTGGAAGCACTGCGGGTCTTCGTGATGAAAGGGTTAACAGATGTCCTTTCCGCGGCTTGCACAATACTTCAACAACAAAATATTGCACATGCAAGCATCACCCTTTTGAACCCACACCATTACATCAGGTCACTAAAATAATAGGAAATACAAAAAAACATTCAGTGAGTTTGAATGCTAGTTCTGGTAACTATGATATATACAGAACAGTACTTGTATATCCAAAATTCAAGTGTCATTTTGATGTTTGACTCAGACAGATGAAATCTATATTGACATTTTCTATTAATATAATCTAATTTAAAATATACCCTTATGTAGATAAAAAATATATTCCTTTTAATTTTAATTTTGATTTTCTAGATGCAACTAGTTGCATCAAAATAATAAAAAATGATAGAACGTTTTTATGCTAGATTCCTAAAAAGAAACGATTAAGTAATGAATATTAAAATCCTATATAAAGTTTATATGATGACGAAATAAGGGAAATTAATTCAATATTGGCTTCCTCGGTTTGAGTGTTCCCTTGTTAAGTGACCACGAAAAATATACTCAATTAGAGGAGAATTTAGCTGCTTTTTGGGAGATGTAATTTTCAAACACATTGCTCAGTCGCGGTAGCACCTCATAATATATACCTCAGATCAACCAACAAAATTCAGTACACTTAGAATTGCCTTTAGAAACACCATCTAGTTGTAATTATTTGAATTTGCTGAAAAATGGCAGTTTTTCCTTTGCAGTTCTTTTGTAATGATTGTATAGATGTCAATTTTATCTCAAAAATTTTTGTGGAAGACTACTATTGGATATATTGTATTACAAATACCTATCATCACATATCGATAGTTAATAAGTCCAAATCTTCATGATGAAAACACATTTTTTATGAAACAGTATATTTTTAATTAAATTAAGATATGCAAGTATACTATAAATTTTATAGAATAATAGTAAATATTAAATTAAAAGTAATGAGAAAATAAAAACCAAAATAAAACAAACACAATTGGAGTAAAAAGACCAAATTAATAAATTTTTGAAAGATTGAAGATATTTGCTTTTATTGTTACATTACTTCTCTTATGAAATAGTAAAGCGACCTCATTTCTCAGAAGATGGTGGGTACTCACTGTTGTTGTCAATGTTGTTAAACTGGAAAATCTTTCCAGGATATGGAGTTTGCATATGAGGGAGATATGGGCTGAATTCCATATTTCTCCCATTTGTATAATTATTAGCATTATTAGCATTACTAAAGGTCGAAGGTTGGCCTCCCATTTGAAAACCAGGTATAGGCATAAATCCAAAAATGTTTGCTGATTTTGGGCCTGCACTATTTAAGAAATTAGGACCACCAAAATTATTCGAAGCAGTCGCTAAGTTCCAGTCAGTAAATAACATATTGGATGTATTTGGTGAGCTTGCATTTCCCAAAAAGTCGGAATTCATTTTAGTAGGTGCTGCTGATGTATCTGGGCCAATTGGAGTAGTTGCCCGAACAACTGGCTTTCCACTATTCAAACTGGTGTTAACAGGATCACTTCTATTTTGGTTTTCATTATTCTCATCTTCTTCATTATCCATATCATTGTTTCTATAATACTGTTGGTTTTGAATATGGCGATTATGATAGTGATGAGATTTTCCTGCAGTTTCTCTGGTGTTGGAAAGTTGAGCACCTCCTGGGTTCAAGGTTCCGTAAAATTGTTTTTGGGCAAATAAGTAACCAGTACCTGGGGTCATAACCTCTGATCCATTTTGGTTAGCTACATTTGTGGCATTTGACAAAGTTGATCCACTGTTACTAGAGTTCACCCCTTTATAGAGGCTTATCCTATTCGGATTCATTTGCTGCAGAGGTGTGGCCAAATATTGGTTGGTTGTTGGTGATCCGGTCACCATTCCATTTGCATTTACATTAGTTGGGATGTTATTGTAATTTCCATTATAAGCGATGTTGTTTCCATTTTTAAATGAGCCAAAGAATGGTGGTCTGAGCTGATTCTTCATGTATAAATTTCTATCAGAAACAAGTGGAGAAAACGAGCTCCTCATATTATCATTATCATTATCATTTAGCTTTTTGTTATTTTCTGAATTGTTGATTTTATTGCCACTGGGAGACCCACCATAATTGAAATTTTGGAATGGAGTGGTAATAATATTCTTTGTAGCACTTTTTTCTTTGTCGCCACCTTGGTTTGGAGAACTCGGCACAGACTGGTTACGAAATCTCTCTGCTGTTGTTATATTACTATTTGGAATGCTTAGTTTTAGCACTGGTTTTGACCTCTTGGTTGCAAGTGAAGATCCTGCAGTGATACCATTATTATTGTTGTTGATTGCATTATTGTTATTATTATTACTACTGCTAGCATTGCTGTTTTTGTTGTTATTAATACTACCAGGCGTTGTTGCTACCTTCATGTAATTATAAGCCGATGGTGCAGAGTCCTTTCTAGTTACCATTGGGGGCGAGTTCACTACTACCTTTGGGGCAGACTTTTGATTATTATGAAACTCATGGTTATTATTCGTTACTTGTGGGAAGCTCTTTATACGTGTCATTTTCAAATCTCCGTTCTCCTGATCATTACCTTCCGCACCGTTGTCATCGTCATCCTCGTTTGAAGAGTCGCTTAAAGAAGCCGGTTTCTCAGTAGCTGCCCTTCTATTGCTCTCATTGTACATGGTTTCATCGTCGGTCTCCTGGTGCAACATCAGCTGTGTTCCTGTACTGTTGTGTCTCGCATGCGTGAGTTTCCTAGCCTTCGCGCTCGTTCCGGTGGCAGAAGCCGAGTCTTCCACCTCTGATCTCTCCCTTTTCATCGCAGCCCGCAGATCCACACTCTGAGACTTAACCCTGGCCTTGGGCCCACGCCTGTTCCTCCTCCCGTTACTCACTTGATACTTAACCGTCGCAGTCTTCTCGTAGTCCCCGTACTGCGCGGGCTCAGTCACCACATGCGCGAGGCCCATCCCGTTCTCATCATTGTAGTACCGCAGCAGCTCCTGCATATCGACACTGGAAAACTCATAAAACGTCCCGTTAGTCCCCAGCACCACCACAGCAACATCCACTCCACACAGCACGCTCAGCTCGTGCGCTTTCTTGAATATACCAGCTTTACGTTTCAGAAAAGTGATCCCTCTCGTCTTCGAGTCCGTGATCGGCTCGATCTCGATCTTCCTGCGTCCCATTGCTCTCCACTTCTTTTATGATCCCTTCTTATAAAGAAATCCCTTTAAAAATCGAAATTCTTTACTCATCTTCTTTTTAAATAAAAAAAAGAAAACACCTTCCCCCCCCCCCCTGTGCATTAAAAATAAAAAAAAAAAGGCTTCGAAGAGCGCAAAGCAAAAAAAATTTTTTGAAAGAAAAACAAAAAAATTTAAAAAATTACGTCATTTCATTTTACGAGATTCTATTTTTAGAAGCCACCCCTCCTCATCGCGCGGAAACAGGGTTTTTGATAAAAAAAAACACAGAAAAGAAAAATAAGCGTAAATCATCCGATCCGTTGTCAATTATGTAAGGCATGTGATGGACGTATCCGGGTATCTAATATAACTCTATTTCTGTATTTGGGTGCACAGGCACCATGACTAAGAGATTCGTGTACAACCAGTGGAACAATCAAGGGTTGTGTCAACAGCGAGAGAAATGAAAAAAAAAGAAAATGACGATCGCCTCGAGGTTCGAACTCCTGCAGGGGCCACGGGCAGTGGAATTGCAGATCCCTTTTTTTTTTTTCACCCTTGTGAAGAGAATTTATATCGGTCCTTGTGGGAACAAAGGGGGGGAGGGGCTTAATAATAATATATAATTGTTCTCGAGGAAAATCATAAACCTATTAAAAGAAAATACAAAAGGATTAACAATAAAACAATGTTTAGATGGGAGTATCCTGCGGAAGGTGAAGGTTTCTGGGGTCCAGTGACGTCTACGCTGGACTGGTGCGAGGAGAACTATGTTGTTTCGCACTATGTGGCGGAGTGGTCTAACACTTTCACCAACACGATATTTATACTGTCTGCGCTGTACACTATACACTGTGTTGTGCGGAACCGGTTTGAGACGCGGTTCCTGCTGATCGGGTTCACGTACTGTCTCGTCGGTGTCGGTTCCTGGCTGTTCCACATGACGTTGAAGTACAGGTTCCAATTGCTCGACGAGCTGCCCATGATATACGCCATGTGCGTCCCCTGCTGGTCACTGATCACTGAGATATTTGCTATCACGTTCACGGACAGTAACGGCCCGCTGTCGCATTTCAAACAGGTGTTCATCGCGGGACTGATCCTCGCCACAACCTCGACCGTCACTGTTGTCTACCTCATTGTCAAGAACGCCACGATTCACCAGGCGTTCTTTGGGTGTCTGATCGGTGTCGTGGCCTTCTCCAGCGCATACCTGGTGATGAACTACGTCAAGGACCCCGTGCAGAAGAAGAACCTGTACCACTCCATGACCATGGGTGCAACGTTCTTCATGTCGGGCTATGCCGTCTGGCTGATGGATATCCACATGTGCACTCTGTGGAGGTTTGTAAGGCGTGAGTACCTGCTATTACCGCTGGGCTTGCTCTTGGAACTGCACGGGTGGTGGCACGTCCTCACAGGTCTCGGTATCTACTACTACATCGTGTACCTGGAGTACCTAAGGCTGATCACTACCGACCAGCTCGCCAAGTACAAGTTCATCTGGAGGTACGGGTTCGTTCCTGAAATAGTCACAAGCGATCACAAGATCAGCACAAGTTACTCACTAACTTTCAGAGGCCCATACGTCAAGTCCAAGAAAGAGTAATCTTTTTTTATATATATCTCTTTTCCATATTGAAATTCATCCTTTGTGCATAGAGACATTTATCAGCTTTGGAGAAAGAGAACCTTAGTCACACACACTATTTATTTTTTGTTACTGAACATTTTTCAGCATCCCCTCGGCCATCACTTTGTCACCAAAAGATGAAATTCTCATACTCTTTTTTATATACACAAAATAATAGAAACTATTAAATATTGAATACTTAAATAAACTCATTTTCTTTTTTTTTACTTCAAGTAAATAATAAATACCGTTAACATTAGTTAAAATAAATATGAGTTGTTGTGAAAAATTATATATAACAGATGCATGTTTTTTTTTTTTTAAATTTGCTTGGACATGTATGGACCATCCAACTCGTATCCTAGCTTGGCATAGTAGTTCCGTACACCGACACCAGAAATAACAGAGATCTTAGAGGAACCGTGCTCTTCTCTGGCAATTCTCTCAGCTTCTTCCATCAGTAACGTACCAAAACCTTGATGCTGGAACTTTCTAGGATCTCTGGAATGCAATGGCACAACACTACCGTAAACGTGTAGTTCTCTCACGATGGAAGTTCTCTGAGAGGTAAACTCCTTTCTGTATGTGTACTTCTTAGATGCCTTTCTCAATCTCAGTAGACCAATCAAGATATCCTTCTTTGGATCTTCGTAAGACAAAAATGTTTCCCAACCACCGTTAGCATAGTAGTCTCTTCTGATAAGTTCGACTTGGTCAGGCTGCACCTTGTGATGCACCTCCTGAATACCAACCTCTCTTGTTCGTACATCTCTACAGGCCACACCCAAATCCTTCATTCTGGCCAATGCAAGTTCTCTTAGATTACCATTGTCAACACCTGAAGTAACCAAAGGCATTGGAATATCTCTCTGCACACGGTAAATTCTGGTCCAAGGTGGGACCATAGCCAAGATACGAGCCACCAGGTCGACTAAAGCGTTAGCATTGTATGACTTATATCTACCAGTCTTCCACAGTTCGTATAGACCGGTACCTCTGATAACCAAGGTTGGATAAATCTTCAACCCATCCGTTCTGAAGTCTGGATTCTCAAAGTATTCCTTAAACTGTTCTAAGTCTCTTTCCATACCGACATTTGGCAAGTCCGGCATCATGTGAGAAACAACTTTGTAACCTGCATCCTTGGCAACTGCGAAAGTTTGTGTAACTGCTTTGACGGTGTGACCTCTGTTTGTATCACGAGCGACATCTTCATATAGCGACTGGACACCAATCTCCAGTCTAGTACAACCATATCTCAACATATCGTCCAAATGGGTCTCTGTACAGTAATCAGGTCTAGTTTCGATTGTGATACCAACACACTTGGTCAAACTCTGTTGCGAGTATCTGATAGCCTCATCTAGGTCGTTACCATTGTAACCAGACAAGGCGTTGTGTAGCTTTGCAATAAAGTCTTCTCTGTAGTCCTTTGGCAGCGACATGAATGTACCACCCATAACCACGTACTCGACTTTATCGATAGAATGACCCAACTGCTTTAATTGTTCAACTCTACCACGAGCCTGTTCATAAGGGTCATAACGTGCTCTGATGGCTCTCATAGACGTGGGTTCATAACCAGTATAGGACTGCGTGGAATACTCAAAATCGGAATCTGGACCACCAGGACAGTACACACAAATGTTACCAGTGTACGCAATATGCGGACAACGATGTGGCTTACACATAACTGCAACAACAGCAATACCAGAGGCAGTTCTCACAGGCTTGGCCTTCAACTTAGGCAAAAGGTACTTCTTGTGCTGATCAGGGATGGAATTAATGATATCTGTAAGTCGTGGCTGCTGCTTCAACTTGTACTTCTTAGAACACTTGGTAATCAGCCCATTCAGATTGATCTCCCGCGTGGTACCAGAGGTCAAGGAGTTAGTCAACTCCAGCGTAATATCAGTACAACATTGGAGAAACCTCTCCTTCTCCGGCGCTAACTTCTGTTTATTATTCTTAGGACCCTTCCCGTGACGACCCATGGCTAATTTATTGCTATCGTTTGCCTTATTAACCCTATAAAAGACCTTGTAAGTTCTCACCTCATCACTTTGATTGCTTTAATAAAAAAAAAATTTTTCAAGCTCATCGCTTCATCAAAAATTTTTCTTCACTGTGATAAATTACTAAGCCAGTGCTTTTTAATTTTATTTCTTTAAATAGTTTAATATTTACAGTTATTACACGGTTGATTTTGTAGAGAGGGTGCTTTAATCTTGCTGTCATCTATGTCACTCAATCCCTGCTCATCCCTCAGGTCTCTTTAACTCTAGCCCTTCTCTTACTCACCGCTTGGAATATATACTAGTTGGTGATCTGTGGGTGACCGGTTGGAGGCACTCTGTATATGTCACCGCACTCCTTCATTCTTTTCACAGCCTTCTCGGTGTTATCGTCGTAGTTCTTAGGCATCTTCGCGTCCGGCTTGCTCTCAAATACGGATCCCATCAGCAAAAGGTCGTTCGTGGTGGCATCACACAAGAAAACCATGTAGTCTACAACGTCTCTATCAAGCTTGTCTACTTTATTCGTGCGCCTGTCTAGCTTCACGAGTCTCTGCTTCGTGTTGAAGCGGTACAGCAGTTGAATATGTTCCAGCGGTCTTCCGGGGATCATCATCGGCTGTAAAGAGATCAGTTTTGGCACTTCATTGAACTTCAGCAGTTGCCAATCGAGCTTGACGTGGTCAGGGATCTGCTTGCTGCGGGCCTGCAGGGCTTCTTCCACCCATATCGAGACCTCCGGTCTCACGTTCGCAATGTTCTTATTCGCAAAATTCTTGTGGATCTGCACATACGTCTCAATTGCCTTGTTCTTCCACAACAGAAACGCAGGTTTAATCCCGGTCTGAAACCTGAATATCCCTACTTGCACAGTGTTAAGTCCCAGGATATACAGCCTGCGCACAAGCGCATTAAACACCACTCGCGGACTTGTCACAATACTCGGCATGTTCCCCCACGCGGCAGGAACATACAGGTCTGAGGCAACACCCAGATGTCTCGGATTGAAGTCCTGGATCTTCTTCGTATCGTTCTTCTGCTCAGTCAGGCCCTCTTTCTCAGTTCTCAACGCCCTAGTGGCCCACAGAGTCCGCACGGGTCTCATTCCAACCCCGCGAATCAGCACATTCCGGCTTCTCACAGTTAGCATCATCATATCCACGTCTTCCCTGTCGTTTCCTGGATATCCTTTGTCCTCTTTAGTTTATTTTTTTGTTTCTTCTGTAAAAAATAGGTGTGCCCTTATAAATTTTTTTTCTTCTTGGAGTTGTTGAAATAAGGAGTCAAATAAGATCATAGTGGTTTATTCAATAGTAAAGAAGGACGTAAAGCAGAAAGCAAACGATGAAGCCCTCAATTGTGACGTTAAAGTTGAAGGATACGCAGAAAGTGGATTGGAAACGAGGTTTATCCGGTTACCTGAAGAAGGTTTACGGGTCTAGGCAATGGCGGGAGTTCTTTGATGAGTCCCTGTGCATGGAGCTGGACCACACGAGAGACAGTGCCAATGCTGAAGTGGGACCAGGGACATTGGTGGAGCAGAATTACAAGTACTATGCTTACTTGGAGCAGCTCTACCTGAGACTGGGGAACAATATGGCGCAGCTGAAGATGGAATTTACCTGGTACGACGCAGAATATGCGATGGTAGCCAACCCTACAAAACACACACAGAAGAATCTTGTGTTTGAGAAGTCCTGTACGCTGTATAACCTGGGTGTTGCGCTGACCGAGCTTGCCAAGGAGAAACTGAACGACGACTCAAAAGTGGCAATGCAGAGTCTGGCCAAGGCCACTGAGTGTTTTCAGTACCTTTCTGAGAACTTCTTTAATTCTCCCTCCTCAGATCTACGGAAGGAGAATACGAAATTGTTATCGGATTTGGCACACGCAGAAGCGCAGGAGATATTCCTTTTGAAAGCGGTTAATGGTGGTAACGCTGAGAAACAGGCATCGTTAATCAGTAAGCTGGCGCTCTCAGCGTCTCTGATGTATGAGTCATGTTGGGATTATTTGAGGACAGAGGAAGGTGGACTGGCTCCGTACGGAGAACCCAGCTGGACCAGTCTCGTTTCATGTAAGTACTACCTATTCCGTACTCTGGCAGCATATCACCATGCAATTGCGCTGGAACAACAGGACAAGTATGGTGAAGCTATAGCATTTATTAAACTTGCACAAAATAACCTTATCTCTTCGTTCTCATACAGATATGTCCTGAAGGAATACTTCGACTTTGACGGCTTGTCAGAGACATTAAAGGACAAGATCAAGCAGCTCACAAAGGATAACGATTTTATCTTCCACGATAGTGTTCCCCAAGGTGTTACATTTTCCTCCCTGAAACCACTTGACGGTATCAAGGCTCCTAAATGGGAAGATCAACTATCTCCATACATGGATGCAATCTCTGAAAAATGTGAAAAGCTATTTAAAGGTATTGTTCCTATGGAGATTTATGAGAAGGAGAGTATTTACTCTGAAGACAAAGCTTCTCTTATCAGACAATACGTCAACGATACCGAGACTGCTGATCTTGAGTACTCCTCCTTTATCGAGTTTACTCACTTGCCGTCTCTATTGAACGATCTTAAGAAAAGGTATAATAAGCAAGGAAGTATGGGCCCTGTAGACCCTCAGGCTGACATGATGAGAGATCAAATCAACTCCTGGATAAATAGCATTTCTAATAGCAAATTCAAGGATCCCAATGAACAACTAAAAATAATTGAGTCGAAGAAACAAGAAATATTGACAATTTTGGCTGGCCTTCCAGCAGAACAGAAAGAAAATGTTGTGAAGTTGAAGATGACTCTAGTGGAAGCCGCTTCTTCTGATGAAAAATTATTTGCCTTAGTGACTCCATATGCAAACGAGCTTGCATTGCTAAAAAATCCAGACGAACTGTGGAAAATATTCAATTCTTTATCACCAAGCGATTCAAATCAAGAAAGTCTATTGGATATCGATGACACAAAAAACAAGGAGATTTTAGATAAGATCAGAGAAATTGAGCAAATGGCTGAGGATCTGAGGTTATTAAAGGAGGAAAGAGGTAGAACGTTAGCCGAGCTAAAAAACCAATCGAATGAAGATGACATAACAAATATGTTGCTGGCAAACTCTAAAGCTTCGGAAAGTGAACTAAAGAATCTGTTCAGAAAGGAGTTAGATAAATTTAAACCATTAACAACAAGAATTGAAGCTACCACATTCAAACAAGATTCAATAATTAACGAGGTGAAGGCTGAACTGGATAATGTATTCAATTTATCTGGTCTGGAAAATAAGTCCAATGAAGAAGAACAGAAGTTAAAAAAGCGTAAAGAGTTTTTCAGTAAGATCGAGGAAGCTGCAACCAACTTTATGATTTTCAACAATGATTTCCCTAAAGGTTTGGGCTTCTACGAGTCTCTACTAAAAATGAGTAAAGATCTGGCACTATCTGTTTCTATGAAGGATGCAAGTAAGAAGGACGAAGGTTCAGAAAATACATCTGCTGAACCAACAGTGGTTCCACCACCATTGCCACCTCAACCCAAGGCCACCACTGCAGGTCTGTCAGCACAACTCGGAAACATGAGTCTCGGTAACCAGACACCTGGCATACCACCGCAGCAATTCCAACAGCAATACCAACCACAGTATCAGAACCCTGTTTCTGGTCAACAAGACTCTTTTAGACAGCCTCCTCCTCAACCACCTTATGGACAACAAAATTACGCCAACCCACAACAACAAGCACCACCACCGGCCTATAGTCAAGTTCCATTGGTGCCAACAAGAAACTACCAGGACCAATATCCAGTACCACAGCAACCACCCCAACCTCCTGTACCACAACACCAAGTCCCTGGTGGATACGCACAACCAATGGTACCTCCAAAACAACCTACACTGGCACCAAATATGATGTCCAAGAAGGAGCAGATGGAAAGAGAGGAACGTGAGCTACAGAGAGATCCAACTGCATTCTACAAGAACTCCTCAGTATTTGACGAGAGCCTCTACTCCAAGTACAGTGGTAGGTGAATTTAGCACCTAGATTATACTATGTATTTAGAAAAGAAAAAAAATATATAAAAATACAATTGGCCTTCTTTCTCTTTAAAAAGAGTATTGCCCCAGAATGTGCATCTAAATACGTTGATTTATATTGACATATGCTATAAATTTAAAATAATTATTGGATAATCGTAATCACATTAAACGACAACACGAGGTGCACATAGGCGGCAATTTGATTTTTTTATTTTTACTTTTAAACATCTGGGGCCAATAACATTGATTCTTTTTAGTTCCAAAAGTAGGAAAAACAGGACAAGCAACAAGATAAATCCTATAATGGCAATAACAGTTGATGTGCATTTGCGGGAGAGTTCACTCGGTTTGCTTCGTGCTTATTTTTCAGCTTTGGAGGACGTAAACGGTGAATTGCAAGCTACGTTTCTGGGACTATTAAAAACTGTAATCAGAAGACGAGTTTTGAGTTTGACAGGTAGTGTCACTACAATATCATCTGAGGATTGCTTTCGCGAAGGCAAAGGTTCGATTAAGATTGATGACCCACCAACTAAGGCCCAGGAACGAATCATTTTTAGTCTGGTTAAAGTTATATTGCATGAGGAGTCACAAGAAAAGAATAATAAAACCATAAATACTGTCCATGACAATATGCTGTTTAGTGTCTTTGTAAAGGTGGCATATATTTCTAGATACCAAGATAATCTTACTCCATGGCTTCTAGAGAATAGCGTATCTGTAGAAGACAGTGTCAAGAATATTTTTGAAAATGGAGGTAAAAAAGAAAGTAAGAAGCAGACAGAGACAGATGAGACAGTGGAAATTTACCTTTATGTGATTGATCAAAAGCATTATTTGGAAGATAGCTTTTTTGCTTTTGACGCCCACATGTTATCCAGCGAGTTTGATAAAATTGAGCTTAGTGATTCCAACTCAGACTATTTTGATGACATTACAGCAGCAAATACTAACAATGATCACAGCCACAATAAATCGTTTTCATTGAATATGATATCGAAGAATACAAAATCATTAGCAATTATCACAGCACTACCCAACTCGCAATTGGAAGGAACTTGGGAGAGCCTTTACTACAGTTCTGACATAAAAACAAGGATGATGAATTATTCTACTGCTTCACTAAAAGTTGCAACAATGCTTGGAAAATCAAGAAGACTCGAATATAATGAATTACTGAACTCAAACAATAAAATGCTTTTGATTCACGGACCTCCAGGAACAGGGAAAACCACTCTTTGCAAAGCACTATGTCATAAGCTCTCAATTCGTCTCTGTAACAATACAGAATTAGTTAGTGAAAAACCAAATTCAATAATGGTAGAACTTTCTTGTTCAAGAATATTTTCTAGATGGTTTGGTGAATCAACCAAAAATCTATCATCTATTTTCACAGACATAGAACAATTATTGGCTAGTTCGCAAGACTTGAACAATTTCGTTTTCCTTTTAATCGATGAAGTAGAGACCATTGCTTCTTCTCGAAGAGACCTCTCAAATAAAAATGAGACTACTGATGCGATCAGGGTTGTGAATAGTTTATTGACTCATCTGGACAAAATGAAAAAATACAAAAATTTTTTAGCCTTGGCAACATCCAACCTATTAGATATATTGGATAACGCTTTCGTAGACAGAGCTGACGGAATTTTTTATATCGGTATTCCGCAAAGACTCGAGTTGAAAATGATGTTATCTTCAGTTCTTAAAAGCATGATGGATGTTGACATTATATCGTCAGCAGACAACAGAGATACAAGGGAGTATGACAGGGCCCTGGATCTTATTGCCATACAATGTGAAGTATGTATAAAAAACTAACGCAACCACAAACAACCCCATACATTAGAAAGACTGACTTACTAACCTCTACAATGAATTTTGCCCATAGTCCGGCACTTTATTTACTAAGATATATTTAGAAACTTACTATAAATGGCAGAACTATCAAGAAGCTACCCTTATTATGTGTCTCCGAATATTCGAGGGAATTTCCATTAAAAATTGAAGAGTTTATTTTATTGCTAGCCAGGTTCATATCTAAGAGAAACTCAGCCTCTCAACTATGACATCTACAAGTTCTCATAAGAATAATACACAAAACCTCTGAAAAGTCAATGGTAGAGGAGAAAAGTCACTGTTTACAAAAAGCAATGAGGAATGTCTTTTAAATTCTTGAAGAGTACAACCTGGCAAAAAAAAAAAGTGGGCCATTTTAGGATATCAAATGATGCCATCCATGGAGTTATAGTCCTGTTCAGAATTTTTGTTTCTTTTTTTTCACGTGGTGTCAACTACTACTAAATTTTTTTCTTAGCCAGGGGAGGAAGAAGACAGCAAATTTTATCTCTGAAAAGGAAAAAAAATAATAAAAAAAAAAAAAAAAAATAAAAAAAAAGACTGGCAAAAGAAATCCAACGCGGGATAAATTAGAAGAATTTTTTGGACGACTACATAATCAAAGGTGATTGTAAAATATTCAAAAAACATATTTAATACTCAGATTGAATAATCTTTTCCATTGAGAACATTCATTATAGACCAATCCGAAAAGGACAAAAAAAAAAAAAGAATATTACAACTATAATATAGAAATGCTTAAACTAATAGCTTCTTTGGCGTTGGTTCCATTGGTTAGTGCCACCACAACTACTACAAACACCAACAGCAGTCCAGATGCTTCTATCTCTCACCTGAGTTCCTTCTCCATGGCCGTTGCCATGATTGGTCTATCTGAGATTGGTGACAAGACCTTTTTGATTGCTGCACTTATGGCTATGCGTCACCCAAGACTGCTAGTTTTTTCCTCTGCTGCTCTATCTCTAGCAATTATGACCATTCTATCTGGTGTCTTGGGTCATACGTTTGTCTCCTTCATCCCAGAGAGATGGACTACATATTTGGCCGGTATCCTGTTCTTTGTCTTTGGTTACAAGCTGGCTATGGAAGGTCTTGAGATGTCAAAGGATGCTGGTGTCGAGGAAGAGATGACAGAGGTTGAAGAAGAGATCGCTATTTCTACTATGAATGAGAAGATGGAAGATATGGAGGCCGGTGCTGATAGCAAGAAGTACAAAGAAAACAGCAACTCAGTTATAACCCATCTACAGGCAATCTTTTCCAAGTTCATTTCCCCAGTGTGGGTTTCTGTGTTTTTCATGGTCTTTTTGGGTGAACTAGGAGACCGTTCACAAATCAGTATTATTGCCATGGCCACAGACAGTGACTACTGGTACGTCATCGCTGGTGCAGTGCTGGGCCACAGTATCTGCACTGGTGTCGCTGTTATTGGTGGTAAGCTGCTAGCTACCAAGATCAGTATGAGAACAATCACATTGAGTGGTGCCTTGTTCTTCTTTATCTTCGGTGCTTCCTACGTCTACCACGCTTTCCACATATAAGTATAGAATTCTCGTTGTTTTTATTTTTTTCTTTTTTTTTCTTTTTTTTTTTTGTAAGTCCTTTTATTACCAAAAGAATATAGATGGTTTCCTCTACCTCTCCCTCTATTCCTCAACTCCCTCCATAACTCTGCGCCTCACAATCCTCTTTATACTTTCATCTGTCCGCTTCTTCAAAACATCAAGCTGAGCTTGTAGAAGATCATTATCAGTAGCAATTTCAGTTGCCGTAATTGTATTATTATGACTAGTTTCTATTTTATTATGAATATTATCATCGTTATGACTAGTATCCGTGTTATTATTATTAGTTTTAGTATCAGTGTTATTAATATCTACCGGAACATCCTGCACTTTCTGTTTAAGACTTTGTAACCTCTTTTGCCTGGATTGAGCAAGTTCTTGCAAAGACATCTTTGTTTATTTTTTATATACTTTGTTCTTT
Organism: Nakaseomyces kungkrabaensis; assembly: GCA_030556385.1. Lineage (NCBI taxonomy): Eukaryota > Fungi > Ascomycota > Saccharomycetes > Saccharomycetales > Saccharomycetaceae > Nakaseomyces > Nakaseomyces kungkrabaensis. Next base: position 127,194 of record JAKTPY010000030.1, on the reverse strand, counting down.
TGCTGTATTTATAATAGTTGCATTATATAAATCCTTTGCACCCAGAAAAAGAAAACCAACCAGAAGACAACCACTGCCTCCCTCCATCAATCCGGAGTTTCAATTTTTTTCTCTTTTCTGCTTCCATTCATCCGGGTTTAGCTCTCTTTACCCGGAGTAACTGTACACGTTTATTCAATGTGATCAATATGTATAAAATGATGAATAGTTTTAAAAAAATTTGATTTTTTCTTGTGACTGTCGTACCGGGTAAATATTGAAATTTTTTTTTTTTTGGTTTGGCGATGAGCATGGAAAATTTTTTTTTTCAATTTTCAATTTTCAATTTTCTTCACTTGGTTTATAAAGACTTAATTCATGAATATTTAAATGTTACTTTCAATTTTTTATTAGTATCAATTCTTTTTTCCTGGTTTCATAAAACACCTGTGACAAGTACTGATTGAAAGATGCCAAGTATGTTTTTTGATGTTGAATGGAGATAGAGGTTATCGGGTCCCTCACTAAGAAGAAGAACAAAAAATATGATAAGAGAAGAGAAATAGTTCTGCATTTTATTTAAATATTTTTATTACTCTTTCTTTCCTTTCTTTTGAATGTATTATCAATTTTATTTTGATAGTATTGTACACTACTTTAAACTCCCGACACTTTAAAGTAGTTTGAAAGAATAAGAAAAGAAATTGAAAAAATAAAAAATGAAATAAATTGGAGTTTCTATTATCTTATCTTATCTTATTCTTTTTTGTTCTGTCTGTAGTGAAGGACTCGTAGCTTTTTATTTTCTTGTTTTTTTATAAAGTTAATATTTTTTTTTATTTCAGAATTACTAACAAGATTATGAATTTATTTTAATCATTACAACAAAATGGTTTTAAAATTCGAAGTTTAATTCAGGAGCCCCAAGAACTTACTCCAAGACCTACTCTACCCCAAAGAGACCTTACGAATCTTCTCGTTTGGATGCTGAATTGAAGCTAGCTGGTGAATTCGGTTTGAAGAACAAGAGAGAGATCTACAGAATCTCCTTCCAATTGTCCAAGATTAGAAGAGCCGCCAGAGACTTGTTGACTCGTGACGAAAAGGACCCAAAGAGATTGTTCGAAGGTAACGCTTTGATCAGAAGATTGGTGAGAATCGGTGTCTTGTCCGAAGACAGAAAGAAGCTGGATTACGTTTTGGCTTTGAAGGTCGAAGATTTCTTGGAAAGAAGATTGCAAACCCAAGTTTACAAGCTAGGTTTGGCCAAGTCTGTCCACCACGCTAGAGTCTTGATCACTCAAAGACACATTGCTGTTGGTAAGCAAATCGTCAACATCCCATCCTTCATGGTCAGATTGGACTCTGAGAAGCACATTGACTTCGCTCCAACCTCTCCATTCGGTGGTGCTAGACCAGGTAGAGTCGCCAGAAAGCACGCTGGTTCCAAGGCCTCTGACGAAGGTGCCGAGGAAGAAGCCGCTGAAGAAGAAGAGTAAATTGTAAGTCTTTAAAATCATATAGATTTTTTTTCTTATATATATTAGATATTTTAACAATTTTACCTTTTTTTAGCCTCATTAGAACGATTTTTTAAATAATGTCCTGCACATACACAGCAGACATCACAGACATCATATATAGTCATCTATATGATCATTGTAAGTATTATTTTATCTTGTCATTATGATTCTTGTCATAATATACGTAAACATAACACCCGTACACCCTAAATTTATTTTTCAATTTGTTTTTTTTTTTTGGGTGAAGATTTTTGGTCGGGGTCTGGGTAAAGGAAATGGCAATTTTGGGAACAAAAAATTACTCAAATAGGAAAACCTGGAATTTTCTTCTACCAAGCGAGTTGCCTTGGTCAGTTCTGTTTTTGGTCTACACCTCCCATTTCCAGCTAGGTGAGACCTTGGTGGGAGGTGAGGTTACAGATTGTTTCTGCCTAGCGAGGTGGAGTAGGAACACTGGGTTAGGCTCATTCCCTGCCTAGCATCTCCCATCATCTTCCCTTTGGAAGGGGACCCGCACCTGCCTCAGTGCGATTGGTAAACGGCTTGAGGGTTCGAGGATTACTCCCAGGTGAAGGGCCCTCACTTTACCGCAACTCTGCTGTGTGTCTGTTCTCTCACTTTGTTTCTCCAGGTTGAAGAAAAATTTCAGAGATTTTTTTGGGCAATATGGCGGTTAAAGGTACATATTACCTTGTATTTTTAAGTTGTGATTCAGTTTAATTTTTGAGTAAAACCGACCAAGACACACGATATCAAGCAAAAATGGGTAAATCGTATGTTATACTACTATTTTATCAGAAATGAGACAATGCGTGAACGATAAATATTGGATACAAGGATTAGGAAGTTCAGTTGGGAAGAAATGAATGAAACGATAAATGTACTTATAATAAGCGATTATGTCTCATGGGTTATACACATAAAAAATAGCAATAGCGAATTGGAATACTAACAATAATTATATTTAAAAAAATACTTTGTGCTTTTATTTTCTTCTTGGGAACAGGGTAGTTGTGGAGGAAGAAAACTAAAAAGGTAATGAAAAGGTGATTTTTTTTTTATTCTTTATTAATGCAGTCACGGTTACAGATCTCGTACTCGTTACATGTTCCAAAGGGACTTCCGTAAGCACGGTGCTATTGCATTGTCCACTTACTTGAAGGTCTACAAGGTTGGTGACATCGTTGATATCAAGGCTAACGGTTCCATCCAAAAGGGTATGCCACACAAGTTCTACCAAGGTAAGACCGGTGTTGTTTACAACGTCACCAAGTCTTCCGTCGGTGTCATCGTCAACAAGATGGTCGGTAACAGATACTTGGAAAAGAGATTGAACTTGAGAATCGAACACGTTAAGCACTCCAAGTGTAGACAAGAGTTCTTGGACAGAGTTAAGTCTAACGCTGCCAAGAAGGCTGAGGCTAAGGCTCAAGGTGTCGCCGTCCAATTGAAGAGACAACCAGCTCAACCAAGAGAAGCCCGTGTCGTCTCTACTGAAGGTAACGTCCCACAAACTTTGGCCCCAGTTGCCTACGAAACTTTCATCTAATCGTATTTTGGATTTTTTTTCAACTTGTTTTCTAAGATATTAATCATTTTAATTTCAAAAAAAAGAACAATAGGGCTTTTCCTTGTCTACTCTTTTGTTTTAAACGTTCATTAAAAGAAGGGAAGAGATAAAATGGGGGAAGTCTCTCTTTGTTGTTTTTTTAACTCGGTATTTGTTGTAAAGAAAATTTTTTATACATTATAAAAAACATCAAATAAAAAGATTCATTAAAAAAAAAATAAGAGCTTAATTAGTTTATTGCATCTATAACTTATATACAGTGTTTCGTTGATTTTATTTCAACTAGCGGAGAATCTCGCATAAAGTCCATATGACTTAGAGGGATCACACAAGTAATGTCTTGCTGCAGTCATTGCAAATCAATGCACGAGTATATCTCATCAATATTGCAGTGTTACAATGACATTTGCGGCCATTGATGTGTTGCATTTGTTACTCTAAACATGTACACGTGAACAGAACAGAAAAAAGTGATAAACTACGCTGCGAGATTCTGAAATTTGGAAAAAAAAAAAAATGAAAATAAAAATTGGTGACATTTTGATCATGCACAAGGTAAAATACACAACGACCAGTTACAACAACGGGGAAACACACCAATCATGCCTAAGCGTAGTTTAGAGGAGTGGGAAGACGACGCCCTGGAGTCGGTGCCATACCTTGCGAGCGATGAGAAAGGGTCGAATTATAGAGAGGCAGCGCAGCCGCTGATGGTGGATGTCAACGGTGCAGAAGCTGTCAAGAAAGAAGAGGTACGTCCTACCGTGAAGCCGTGGGTGCATTTTTTGGCGGGTGGTATTGGTGGCATGGCGGGTGCCGTGGTTACTTGTCCATTTGATCTGGTGAAGACGAGACTACAGAGTGATATATACAAGTCCATGTACAAGTCGCAGACAGAGAATATGGTGGTTGGTTCGAGACCACGACTGGTCAACATGAGCGTACAGGCTGCCATGCATTTTAAGGAGACCGTGGGGATTATAGCTAATGTTTACCGTGTGGAGGGATTTAGAAGTTTGTTCAAAGGGTTGGGCCCTAACCTTGTGGGTGTGATCCCGGCCAGAAGCATCAATTTCTTCACGTATGGTACCACGAAGGATATATACTCCAAGGCATTTAATAACGGTCAAGAGGCGCCATGGATTCATTTGATGGCTGCCGCAACGGCAGGTTGGGCTACCGCTACCGCTACAAATCCGATTTGGATGGTTAAAACCAGGGTTCAACTTGACAAAGCAGGTAAGACAAGAACATACAAGAACTCATACGACTGTTTGAAGGCCATTTTAAGAAACGAGGGTATTTACGGGCTTTACCGTGGTCTGAGTGCCTCGTACCTGGGATCTGTGGAAGGTATTTTGCAATGGTTGTTCTACGAGCAATTAAAGCATATTATAAAACAAAGATCGATTGAGAAGTTTGGCCACCATGACGAAAGCTCAATGACCACTGCAGATAAAATTAAACAGTGGTGTCAAAGATCGGGTGGTGCAGGTCTAGCCAAGTTCGTAGCAAGTATTATCACGTATCCACACGAAGTCGTAAGAACAAGATTAAGACAGTCACCTCTAGAAAATGGAAAGGCCAAGTACACGGGTCTTATCCAGAGTTTTAGGATAATTATCAAAGAGGAGGGTCTAATATCCATGTACAGTGGTCTGACTCCACACTTAATGAGAACGGTTCCAAACAGTATCATTATGTTTGGTACATGGGAAGTGGTAATCCGTCTATTATCCGATGTATGACAAAATCTCAACGAATAAGAACTGTCAAAGAAACTAAAGTCTTCAAACAATAGAAAAACAACCCAATACCAACAAAAACAATAATAATATTATGATCTTATAATGACGCCAAACTATAAATATGAATGTTTGCATTTTCCTTTTTTAATTTGCATTTTCCGATTTTTCATGATTATACCCATGATAAAATATATATATATATCTTGTACATAATATTTACTTATTTATTAGTTGAAAAATCATATATATATATTTTCAATTTGCATTTCAAAAAAGTAATTTTTGCTCAACATTAATTACTTATTACTTAGCCATCAAGCATAATCGTGTCCTTATTTTCAACCTCATCCGCATCTGCCACTTCATCATCACCTTCTATCTCACCAGTAGACATGTACTTCAGAATATCCTCCATTGGAAACGGCGTCCTCGTAGTTTGTCGTACCGAGCTCTTCTTCATACTCCCTAGTACGTCAAGCTCATCACCACCACTCTGGTTCTCACGGGTCTCAAACTCCTTCGCAAACACATCAATCGCCCATTGAGAGTCTGCTTCGTTCTTATCCAGCACTTTCTGCAGCTCGTTATCGTCTGCAAGGTTCATATCTATCCCCGAGACCTCCACCGCATCTTTAATCCACTCCTCTACTTCCGGTATATTCTTCTTTCGCAGCAATGTCGTCAGCAGGTTCTCATGTGAAGTAGTAGGGAACTTGGGCAAAGGGTACACCATGGTAGAGTCTAACACATCATGGAAATGTTGTAACGTCGAGGTAACTGAGAGCAACTGCGACAACGTGACACTGATCTGAGACTGTAGCGAATACCATTGCGGAAGCTCTGCCCTCGAGAGATCGTCCCTGATTCGACGTAACGAATGCGTAAGCTGTGCTAACCTCATACGCACGGAGTCCAATGCAGGACCCGGCACCCCACTGTAATCTGGCTTTATCTCCTCCATCTTATACTGCTTATTACACTGATTTCTGGGCTATTTCCACTGTTTCTATTGCTATTGTTATTAACTTTCAATTAAGCTTGTTAACCCAAATTTTTTTATTGCAAATGCCAAAATTTCGTCTTGATGGCCAAAATTTAACAAAAAAGCGGTGCGTTATACGCAAGCAACCAATGAAAATTAAGAGAATTCAAAGTGCATCTATGAGATTCACAGCGTTAATTTATCATCTATATTTATTATAAAATATGCCTGTCTATATTGTACTATTAATTTAAATTTTATTTATCGAATTATGCGACGATGTTGTCTGCTGGTTTCCATACTTGGACGGAGTTGTCGTTACTTACACTGCACATCAGCCATGGGTCGTGGAAGTCCCAGGATATGTCGTTGACTCCAAGCATATGGCCACCGTGCACGAACACCGTCTGGCCAGTAGCCACATCCCATATCTTGACCAGACCGTCGTCCTGGCCCGCACTGGCGATGATCGTATCCATCGTAGGGTTCCACTCGATAGTCGACACAGACGATCCGTGGTCCATAGAGAGTATAGGGTCCTCGCTGAGTTTCCTTATATCCCATACGTTTAATTTACCACACGTATCTGCTGAGGCCAGCAACAGACTGTTCTTGCTATTAAATTTACATGTGTTGATACCGTCTTCGTGTTTGTAATGCGCAATGGTGCTCACTTCTTTGTCACCAGATAGCCTGGTGTCGAACAGGGACAGCTTGTTGCTCTCACCACACGCAGAGAACAGCGAGTCATGCATCGGCATCCAGTGTATATCATTGACTCCATTGGAGTCGAAGTTGATCCTGGTCTCCGGACTAGTCAATGTGGTGTCTGCTCTCGAGAACTTCTTCAAATCCCACAATTGGATCTGGCCCTGGGAGTAACAACAGCCCAGAATACCTTCGCGGTTCGGGTTCCACGATAATGAGACAGCCTCGTTGGTGTTATCCAATGCCTGTACCTTCGAATCCCCAGCAAACAGCCTAGCCTGGTAGTTCTGTTGTTGCTGAGTAATTGAGCGTGCCATTGACGATGATGTACCATGTTTCGTCTTGTTGAACACGTATATGGATCCGTCTGACGAGGCCGCGGCGATCAGGTCTGGGTTATGCGGCTGGTACCTCGCCCTATTACAGTCACCTTGCGGAAACCGTATTGTCACCTCTGGGACCAGGTTCTTAGGCGGGAGTTTCACACTAGGGTCCCTCTTGAACTCCATCTCGTCCATATCAAAGTTATTCAGAGATGACCATTCGAGATGGCCCAGCGTCGACAACTTGGCGATGTATAGCGACTCATCCTCTGGCAATTGCGACGAAGTGAAAGAGGAAAGTAGGATACGGTGCTGGTCCTGAGTAGTGTCGAGGTCGGGCATGAACTGACACGTCAAAGAGGGCCATTTCGTAGCATTTGTGTTCAAGTAGCTGTACAGCAGCTTCGTGTTCTTCTTCCACCGTATGTACCTCGTCTGCACCTCTTCCGAAAGACCTTCCATAACTATTATAGGTGGTGTCACTGTGCTGTTCTTGTCCCTGACCAAATTCCTATCCATGGTTGGGGGCATCGCGTTCTTTTAAAGCTTCCTTTAAGGAATCCTCAACATCCCAAAACACGATACGTACAGCGTGAACACCGATGACTATCAGACTAAAATACACAATCAGGGGCCAATTACAAACTGACACCGCTATATATATTTATGCTCTGACATCTCCATGTCAGCTTGTGATTAGTAGAGTTGGGGTTGATGTGTACTCTGTACACCTACAAGGTTTAACAACAGACCTGATGAAAAATCACGAGACCTTGCAAGAAGGCACAGAATGAAGTCGTGTGTTGATCTGAGCACCAATACCCATAGAATATTCAATGTCATGGGTTATGTCTTGTTTCACCTATGCCATGGGTTACGTATGCCATGGCGATTGAAATCGGGGCGACTTAACCTAATGACACATATACAAGAATTGATTTTCTTTCTTATTTGTTTTTTATTATGTTTTTGTTCGAGATCTGCTTGTGGGGTGTCAAAATGACTCTTGAAGTGGTTTCAACTTCATCAGTTTCCACTATCACCCATCTTCTGTTTACGTTAGGTGGACCTTCATTGTGGTTCATCATAATGGGGTTGTGGTATTACCCGGGTCATAAAGTATACACTACGACGAAGAAAGCATGTGATATTATAAATATAGCGTACACAATGATTTATAGCACAGGCTCGAACATTATAACGAATACATGGGAGATGTGATAGTTATACTGGCTTGCTCATCCTGAGATTAAGGTTGCTGGTATTCCAAGGGCCACGGTGCGGGGCGATGGTGTGGGGGCGATGGTGCGGGGCGATGGCACGGGGACATGACTCGTTTGCTGATGAGTATGTCGACGACAAGATAGCCATATCCAACTACCCGCTCTCCGCCTCCGTCGCCTGCTCCAAGTTCTGTCATGGCGCTGAGGACGCTTGGGCCATTATATAATTTACAAACCCACACCGAGCACTCGCAAAATTAAACTGTTGCGAAAAGCAGATTTATAGTTTTATATATTTGTATTTTATTGTTATTTAAGAAAAATAGCTACATACGAGTAATTTACGGTTTCTTAATTTTATTACGTTTATTGGAAAACTATTTTATTTAGTTAGCAATTTGAATGTTGAGTGGAAATAATAAAGAATAACAAAATGCATACATACCCATACTCTCACTTGTAATGGTGTTAGGTTACATTTCTTACCAGTTCCCGTTCTTCTTTGGTCAAGTGCTGCTTCTGCTCATACTTGTTCAAGGATTTGGTTTTGTTGTCGATGTTTCTTCGTTTTTTCTTGCTCAGGAAACTGCATAGCCAGTTCCTTAGACGCCGGACCGATATCTAAGTTCTCAATGGTCTAGATTTCTTTTGTTGTTGTTAGTACTTTTGTTCTTGTTGGTGTTATACTGTTTTAGGGACATACCTCGTTGTACGATTCGAACAACACAGAGCGATGCTCTGTGTTGTTCAATATTCTGATACACGCCTCTTCTATGCTAGCATCAGTGCTTCGTCACTAATTTAAAGGAAAAATTGCAAGAGATTAATAAACAACTTATATTATTGTGTTCCTTCAAAAGAATCCCGGAGCCGTCGTCCGATATCCTATCGAGAACCAAAGACTCACAAGAGATACTGATCAAGACGACCTATCGACTGTCTACCCTTCTGTCAGAGAATATTGTTTTCAACGTCGTCACCAAAGACCTTGTGTCCGCCCCCAAATTGTAACCATCGTCATGTGGCAACTCTTATTCAACAATACAAGAGTCATAACAACTCACACCAACACAGCATCAGGTGGTTGTGGTTGTAAATCCACATAAAACCATTATGTCATTCTCACACCACACGAAACACGAGGTAGCAACCGTACAAAAATACAGCAAATTTTTTTTTTTTGCGCAGGGAAAAAAAATTTTTTTCAGCTTGCTGCCTGAAAAAAAAAAATTTTTCTCTTGCGATGAGGTTATTAATGGTAGTGGCTAACTATTAATACTCTTCTCTGATCCTTAAACAACCCAAGAAGCCTTTTTACAAGTAAACAAGGATAAATACTTTCTCATTTTTTTCTTAAGAAACTACAGAAAGAATAAAAAAACATATCAAAAGAAAGAAAAACTAAAAAAAGTATAAAATATGGCTGAATTAGCTGAGCAGGTTTCGCAGATGTCCCTACAGGACAAACCACAACGTGGCTATGTTCCTCCACACATCCGTAACGGTGGTGGTAACAGGGCTCCAAGAGGTGATTTTGGTTTTGGTGGCCGTGGTGGTTACAACAACAACAACAACGGTGGCCGTGGCGGTTTCTTCAGAAACAACTTCGGTGGCCGTGGTGGCTTCAACAATAACCGTGGTGGTTTTAACAACAACCGTGGTGGTTTCAACGGCGGCCGCGGTAAGTGGGTTGACGGTAAGCATGTCCCAGGTCCAAGAAACGAGAGACTGGAGGTTGAGTTGTTCGGTACTGCCGATGACTCTAGTTTCCAATCTTCTGGTATCAACTTCGACAACTACGACGATATCCCAGTTGAGGCTTCCGGTGACAACGTTCCAGAGGCTATCACCGAGTTTACCTCTCCACCTTTGGACAGCTTGTTGCTAGAAAACATCAAGTTGGCCAGATTCACCAAGCCAACCCCAGTTCAAAAGTACTCCGTTCCTATCGTCTCTGTTGGTAGAGACTTGATGGCCTGTGCTCAAACTGGTTCCGGTAAGACTGGTGGTTTCTTGTTCCCAGTCTTGTCTGAATCTTTCTTGACTGGTCCAAACCCTAACGTCGCCGCTGCCAACGACGGTTACTCTTACCAAAGAAAGTCCTACCCAACCGCTGTTGTCATGGCCCCAACCAGAGAATTGGCTACTCAAATCTTCGACGAAGCCAAGAAGTTCTGTTACAGATCCTGGGTTAAGCCATGTGTCGTCTACGGTGGTTCTCCAATCGGTAACCAAATGAGAGAAATGGACCGTGGTTGTGACTTGCTAGTCGCCACTCCAGGTCGTCTAAACGACTTGTTGGAAAGAGGTAAGGTTTCCCTAGCTAACGTCAAGTACTTGGTCTTGGATGAAGCTGACAGAATGTTGGATATGGGTTTCGAACCTCAAATCAGACACATCGTCGAGGACTGTGACATGCCTCCAACCGGTGAAAGACAAACTCTGATGTTCTCCGCTACTTTCCCTCACGATATCCAACATTTGGCCAGAGATTTCTTGCACGAGTACATCTTCTTGTCTGTCGGTAGAGTCGGTTCCACTTCCGAAAACATTACCCAAAGAGTTCTTTATGTCGAAAACATGGACAAGAAGTCCGCTCTATTGGACTTGTTGGCTGCTTCTAACGATAACCTAACTTTGATTTTCGTTGAAACCAAGAGAATGGCCGACCAATTGACCGATTTCTTGATCATGCAAAACATCAGTGCTACTGCCATTCACGGTGACCGTTCCCAAGCTGAGCGTGAACGTGCCTTGGCTGCTTTCAAGACCGGTAGAGCTAACATCCTTGTTGCCACTGCTGTCGCCGCTAGAGGTTTGGATATTCCAAATGTTACTCACGTTATCAACTATGATTTGCCAAGTGACATTGATGACTATGTCCACAGAATCGGTAGAACTGGTCGTGCTGGTAACACCGGTGTTGCCACTGCTTTCTTCAACAGAGAAAACAACAACATCGTCAAGGGTTTATACGAACTATTGGAAGAAGCTAACCAAGAAATTCCACAATTCTTGGAAGACTCTTTGAGAGAAGTTTCTACCAGCAGAAGCGGTAGCAACAGAAGCAACAGAAGTTTCAGAAACAACAACAACTTCAGAGATTACCGTAAGCAAGGTAACGGTTCTTTTGGTTCCAACTCCAGAAACAGCTCCTGGGGTTCCAGCAGAGGTGGTTTCAGCGGTAACAGCTCTGGTGGCTGGGGTAACAATGACAGAGGCTTCGGTAACAGCTCTGGCGGTGGCTGGGGTGCTACCAACAGCAAGACCTCTTCTTGGTGGTAAACTTCCTTGTGAAAAGACTTATACAAAGTCTTCCTCGCAAACTCTATTTTTATTTTCCTATTTTTCCTACTGGTTTCTATTATTCAAAAAAAGTTCTTTTATTAATTTTCTAAATTGGTAGCAAGATAATACCCTGTTACTCATTTGATTTTTTACTAAAGTGCTAATATGTTTTACGAGGCTGCAATGTATATTATTGTATCTAACCCCCGAATTTTGTGCTAACTTTCTTTCCCTACTTTGCATTTGACAATTAACTTGGAAAGATGCAATTACTAATTTTTCATTTATTTTTTTCATTTTTATTATTTTTATTTTGATAGGGATCAAAACACTAAAGAGAAGAAGAAAAAATAGAGAGATCATTTTTTGTCACACATGAGAAAATATAGATGGAGAGGCTGAATGATATTTTACCTATTCATTTGATAATTAAAAGCTGGTATAAGAATAAAAATTTTTTTGTTACCCAACCATAAGTTTGATTTTATTATTTCCTATTGTTTTTATTCTTATTCCCATTAATGCATTTTATTTTATTTTTTGTGATAGAAGTTATTTACATAGCTTCCTGATAGAAGTTCTGTTGTTAATTTCCTTAAATTTTTAATTTCACTGTCTCCGTTTTTTGTATTTTATTATCTTTAATTCTTTCTGTTTTTCTTTGGTTTTTTCTGGTTAGCAGTAATGTTAATCTTTATTATTATTGTATTTTATATATTACCATTACTTTACTGTTTCAATTTTTTATAATTATGTAGATAGAATACTATACATTGGCTTTTATTATTCTAAAATCAAGTATTTCCTCTCATTTAGTTTTATTTAAACGAACGCTGCGTTCATTATTTTGGAAGTCACCAATTTTTACGTCAAAACATAATGAATATAAATTTTATATACAGGTAGTCTATAAATTTTCAGAAATCATATACGACTAGTCGTTAAAATTTGAAAGTCCAGTACTTGGAATATGAAGGTTCTTCGTTACCGGAGTCAACAATATCTGATACCAGAATATTGCTTTTATGTGCATATTTGGCCAAAGTCTCAAGTGGTGATTGGTCATCATGCGCAATAGCATAAACATTACTGATCAAGGGCTCTTGAAATACCCTACTATTGACACCAAGCTCTTGTGATTCTTGATAAAATATATCGACAATTTTTTCAAGTGGCCTTCTAACACAAACATCTATACCCTTAGGTAACCAAATTTCATAAAGTCCTTTAAATTCGTATCTTCCAGTGGATTTTAATTTAAAATATCCAAGGTCTTTTAAAACAACTTCTATAGTTCCTTGGAATGGTGGTATAATGTACCTTACATAATCATCTTTCTTCAAGTTTGTTCTTAGTCCACAATATTTGTTTAGAGGATGATCTGAATTTAATGCATCTGACATTGTATCAATACCTTTTTCGACATCATGAAATTGTTTCAATTCACCTGGAAGGAATGATATTACCTGATTAATTGACCCTTGTGGTGGAACCAAATAAAAAATACCACCAAGTGTAATACATTTACCGTACTCCGAACCCGTAATAGATGCATACCTCTGCTTCTTAATCTTTTTATTATCAAACAATTGGGTTTTACGCATTCTCTGCAACCATTTGGGGTGAATTATTGTTTCAAGCTTATAACCTTCATGCACAACATCTTTTCTATAACCAGGTAAGTCAAATATCAACTTTTCCTTAATTTGGAAAGCTTGTTGCTCACGTGTTAAGTTTGGTATATGCGATACCCCAGTCATCTGTTTCTGTAAGAATAATTTTTTATTAGTATTCAAATCTGCTAACATTTGTTCATCCAATTCCACCTTTTTACCTGTTTTATCTTTCAATTTGAAACCAACAAATTTAGATAGTAGCGTATTGATCAAAGTTGATTTACCACTATTAGGCTCACCTATCAGAAAAGTTCTACCCTTCAATAGAGCCATGAATGTATCCATATTCCAATTTTTAGTTGCAGAGATGCCGATTGTCTTTTGTGTATCAATATTGAGGTATCGAAGCATAAAATTCTTGAGAAATGGAGCCAAATATTTCTGTACCTGTACTTTGTTTCTAAATACCTGATCAGCTTTTGTAAACACAACCGATGAGTTGAAATTCTTGTCTTTTAGCAGAGGTAAGTCAATATGGAACGGGAACTCCGAAATCGGTACTACATGGACCACATTCGAGCCCCGAGGAACTCTTTTCAACAATTCAGTGTACGGTACATCTTCAAAGTCCTTCGGGTCGTATCTATTCCTGTATAATGCATCACTACACCTCTTACACACCGGTGATTTCTCAACTTTTGCACTTGTCAATGATCCCTCCGAAACCACTGTTTCCTTGATCTTTTGGATATCCTGACCAAACAGAAGGTACTTAACATCTTCCAATGTCACTGCACTATCTTTTTCACCAGATTTTCCAGGCCAATACCCTACTTTCCCAGCATCTCTATTCTGTAACGGCACACCGCAGCTATGACAATCAATAAACCGTACTGCACTGAACCCAAATCTCCTCAGCTGGCCAGCCCGTAACCGTAACATCCTTGCACACCTTATCACTATACAAAATAACCAGTTGCTGTTAGATTCTTGCAGTGTTATCTCTTTTAAATGATGTTTGCTAATGGTCTTCATGTGAACGTGATGGATTTCCACGAACAATCCACCAGATCACGAGATATCTCACAAATAACGGAATTGAAAATTTTTTTGCAAAAAAAAAAAAAATGCGATGAGCTCATCGCGATGAGCTTCGATGAGACGCACTACATAATGTGAAGTATCTACTATAAGAAAGGTCTTATCATCGACTTCTTTGTATGAATAGCAATTGAACAAGACAGCAAAAGATGGGTAAAGTGTCTAAGTCTACCAAGAAGTTTCAATCTAAGCATTTGAAAGATGCTCTTGATCAAAGAAAGAAGATGAAGGACCACAAGAGACGTACTCAAGGTCGTCGTGGTAACAAGACTGAGGAGGAGAAGAAGGCTCTTGCCTTGACTAAAGAGGAGCAAAAGATGAAGAAGTCTATGAAGGACGAGGTTTTCAATGACATGTCTGTCGAGGAGTTTTTTGACAAAGGTATTGATATTCCTAAGGAAAACAAGAAGTTGAAGAAGAAGCAAGAGGTTAAAGAGGACGAAGATTCTGAATCATCATCTGAAGAAGAGGACATGGATATTAACATGGAAGAACTATCCAAGAATGATCCGGAATTCTACAAGTATCTAGAGCAAAACGATAAGGATTTGATAGATATGGCTGGTTCTAACCCACTAGATGGAATTGAGGACAGTGATGAGGAGGAAGAAGAGGAAGAAGATGCTAAGGACTCAGAAGCTGAAGCTGAAGAAGCTGAGGAAAAGAAGTCTGAGCAAATTGAATTGACTTTGAAACTTGTAAAGCAATGGAAGAAGCAATTGCGTGAACAACCTACTTTGAAGTCTATTAGAAACGTTTCTAGTGCCTTTAAGATGGCTATTAACCTAAACAGAGATGAAGATGCTGAGGAGTACAAGTACGCCGTTACTGATGAAAGGGCTTTCCAGGAATTAATGTTTGTTGCTTTGAAAGATCTATCAGCAGCTGTTCAAAAGTTAGCACCATACAAAGAAGTTAAGGGTACTAGAACTTTGCCTAGTAACTCAGTAGTTTCGAAGTTGTCCTCCATTATCAAGTCTCATGCTGCCTCCTTGTTGACATTTATTGCTGATATTACCAACACCGAGAGTGCTGCACTAGCTCTTCACTCTACTAATGCTCTAATGCCATACTTGATTTCTTACAGAAGAATTTTGAAGGAACTAATAAAGAACATCGTCGAAGTCTGGTCCACTACTAAGGATGTTGAGACTCAAATCGCTGCATTTGCTTTCTTGCACGGTGCTTCAAAAGAATTTAAGAAGGCTATGTTGGAGCAAGTGTTGAAGACCACCTATTCCACCTTCATTAAGAGTTGTCGTAGGACCAACATTCGTACCATGCCTCTAATTAACTTCCAAAAGAACTCTGCTGCTGAGCTATTCGGTATCGATGAAGTTCTAGGTTACCAAGTTGGGTTTGAGTTCATCAGACAGTTGGCTATCCATTTGAGAAACACTATCAACTCTACTACTAAGAAAACTGCCAAGGGTAATCCAGCTGAGGCTTATAAGATTGTTTACAACTGGCAATTCTGTCATTCATTAGACTTCTGGTCTCGTGTTTTGTCATTCTCTTGCAACCCAGAGAAGGAGGACAAACATGAATCCCCACTAAGACAACTGATTTATCCTCTAGTTCAAGTCACCGTTGGTGTCACTAGACTAATTCCAACACCACAATTCTTCCCATTGAGATTCTACTTGATCAGATCTATGATTAGATTGTCTCAAAACACTGGTGTTTACATTCCAATTTACCCACTATTATCTGAAATTTTGAGCTCTACTGCATTCACAAAGTCACCAAAGAAGAGTCAAAAATTGGTGGCCTTTGACTTTGACTACAATATCAAATGTACTGCTGCCTACCTAGGTACAAGAACATACCAAGAAGGCTTATGCGAACAATTTATCGACCTGGTAAGTGAATATTTTGTTTTGTACAGTAAGAACGTTGCTTTCCCAGAATTGACTACCCCAGTAATTATTTCTCTACGTCGTTACGCCAAGACCTCTAAAAACGTTAAATTCAACAAGCAAATATTGAACATTGTCGAGAAACTTACTCAAAACAGTAAGTTTATTGAACAAAAGAGATCAAAGGTCGACTTTAGTCCAAATAACAAGATTGAAGTTGCTAGGTTCTTGAACGATATCCCTTGGGAAAAGACTCCTTTGGGTGCTTACGTTGTTGTCCAACGTGAAGTAAAGGAGGAAAGGAGAAAGTTGTTAAGAGAGAGTTTGGAAGAAAGTGATGATGAAAAAAATGCTTCTGGCTCGGAAGAACTAGAGCAGGACTCAGATGGTGATGTATCTATGTCTGATTAATTATTAAACCAATTATTTTATTGGTGCCTTATAAAAACTACTGTACTGTATACTATTTAGATTTCATAAAATTCTTTCGTAATGCATTTTGAATTAAAATTTCCGATATACCTATTTAAATAATAAAAGGTTAATTTAAGGATGATCTAGTTGGGAATATAACAAATAAAAGCTGAATTATTTTCAAAGAGCAATGATCCTATTAGGTCCATTATTCCTGGAAAATGTCCTCTAGTCGCAGTCTTGGGGCGATATTCATAGATAGTAATTCCTGGAACAGTAATTTAGCAGCATATGGGATCGTCATTTTGATGATGTGCTCAGCACTTTTACATGTCGAGCACCACCCACTGTATCCCATTAGACCACAATTGCTACAAACATCGACTTCGAAGGCATCAGAACTAATCATCAATCTTTCTAGCAACAATTGAGATGCACCATATGCGATAACACAATCTCTCTCCATTTCACCTAATCTCAAACCACCATCTCTAGATCTACCTTCAGTAGGTTGACGTGTTAAAACAGCTCTTGGACCACGTGCTCTAGCATGCATTTTATCCAAAACCATATGTTTCAACTTCTGATAGTAAATTGGACCAAAGAAGATATATGCTTGTAGACATTCACCAGTTATACCAGAATACAGCATATCCTTACCAGAATAGTTGAAACCATTATCAACCAGGATTTTAGACATATCTTCTAGTTTAGAGCCACCAAAACAGGTACCATATTCTAGAGACCCGTTCAAAACACCTGCCTTACCAGATATTAATTCAATCATTTTACCGACAGTCATACGGGATGGGAAACCATGAGGATTCATAATGATATCTGGACAAATACCTTGGTCGTTAAATGGCATGTCTTCTTGTTGAACAATGATACCACACACACCCTTTTGACCGTGTCTCGAAGAAAATTTGTCACCTAATTCTGGTCTTCTATTTTGTCTCAATAGAACCTTAATTAAAGCCTGGTCGTTATCGGAAACAGACATCATAACCTGATCAATATGAGAAGGCTCTGGTGCTCTATAAATTACAGGAGTTTCTCTATATTGTGCTTGGCCAGGATTTAATGTATCGCCGGAATTGGTTGGAACAGATTTATTGATGTAGATTTGCCCACTCTCCACCTTCAAGCCAACTTCACCAAGACCATCCGGTCCTAGAGCATTATGTTGCCATATTGGGTCACCGTTCTCATCGACTCTCATACCACCAATAATATCTTGCGTATGATTTGGATATCTCTTCAAAACGGTAGTAGTTTTACGACGGGTCTCACAACGACCAAAACCTCTATCAATTGAGGATTTGTTCAAAACTAACGCATCCTCAATATCATAACCAGAATAAGACATAACAGCAACGGTAGCGTTTTGTCCGGCTGGGAGTTTATCGTAATCAATCAATTCGATCGTTTTAGTTTTAACCATAGGTTGTTGTGGGTAGATCATCAGATACAGAAGAGTATCAATTCTCTTAAATTGATTATAGGCTATAGCACCGATAGCCTGTTTACCCATCGCACATTGATATGTGTTTCTTGGAGATTGGTTATGATGTGGGTAAGGAATTAAACCAGCAACAGCACCCAAAACAGTGAATGGTTCAATTTCCATATGCGTAATTTCAGTTGTAATATCTTTTTCATATAATGCAATATAGGAATCATTTTCTTCGTTGACATCTAAGTATTCGACAAGACCTAGTTTTAGGAAGTCATCGAAAACTAATTCACCATCTAATAGCTTTCTTAAATGCTCTTCTTTCACCATAGATTTACCATTCTTTACGATAATCAAAGGTCTACAAATTCTACCACCATCTGTAGCAATATGAACAGCCTTGTGATGTGTATTGGTGTAAATAGAAATAAATTCAGAAACCTTACCAGTTCTTCTCAAGTACCTAAACTGAGAAACAAAATTATTTGGGAATCTGGTGATACCTACTAGCGTACCATTTAAGTAAACACCGTAGTTAAGGTGCAACGATGCACTATCTAATAAACTTATATCTTCCACACCAAGGACATAACAAAGTTTTTTAATAGGTTCTTCTTCGTCATCTGTTGTAATATGTGTCATTAATGCCAGGTTTTTAACTAAACCACATGCTTCACCTTCTGGTGTATCAGCTGTACACAACATACCGAATTGAGATGGTTGTAAAGCTCTTGGACCAGAAACCTTTCTGGATTTTTCGAATTGGGAAGAAATTCTGGTCATCATACCTAAAGCAGAAATATATGACAGTCTAGACAAAACGTGAGTAACACCAGCTCTTTCCATCTTAAATCTTTTCAGCGACCAATTACCAGTAGAGATAGCTCTGTTCAACCCACTAGTGATATTGTTAGAATGCACATTGATTGATAGAAGAGCATCATATTCCATAGCTCTGTTTGGCTTTTTTAGAACCTTATCGATACTTAACTTGAAATCACTGTTGAATTTTTTGAACAAATCTTCAAATAGTAAGGAAATAAGCTGACCAGCCAATTCCAATCTCTTGTTACCGACATAATCCCTATCATCGACCATTTTAGGATTGTGCATAGCCATCACGACTCTTCTTGTCATTGTTGCAATGTACAATGCCTTCTCTCTGAAATCAAGCGCCTCAACGGTCAAATGTGCGATAATAGTGGTAGCAATTGCCTCAATACCTTCTTGAAGGACAGTCAATTTTTGTCTTCTCATTGTCTTAACCTTGGCACCAATATATTCAAGAGCTTGTTGTTGGGTACAGATGTTTAATTTAGCTGCTTCTTCCAAATTAACTGAGAAGATATCCTGGTAACTACTGTCATTACCACAAACAAGCTGCATGATTTCCAGATCAGAAATGATACCAGCAGCCTTTAGGACAATAACGATTGGAACTTCTTCTGCAATAGAGTTATGCTTCAAATAAATTTTGCCATTTTTGGTGACCACATAAGTCTTGGATTTTCTTTCGTGAGTAGAAGATGTAACCGATGCCTGAACTATAGCCTTCTTCTCGTCTGCCTCAACAATAATTCTGTTTTTGGATAATTGCTCCTGGACTAGAATGACCTTCTCAGTACCGTTAACGATGAAATATCCACCTGGATCCAAGGGACATTCACTTAACCTGGCCATAGTATCTTCATCAGCACCATACAGGATACATTTATTAGATCTTAGCATAATAGGCATTCTACCAATCTCCACATCCTTGTGCATGATAATGTTTCTACCCCTGGTGTACTCAATATCCACATAAATAGGTGCAGAATACGTCATATCTCTTAAACGACATTCATGTGGCGGAACCAATTGATCCTTGTGGGTACTGGAAGATCTCTTACCAACTCTGATGTCCACATACTTCAGGTAAAATTCAGGATCAACATCACTCAAGATCAATTGATTGGCTTTAATAATCTTCTTCAAATCGACATCCACGAAATAGTTGAAGGAATCCAAATGCTGCTTAACCAAACCTTTCACCTTCAAAAAAGCAGGCAATAAATTCCACTTATCCTCTGCAGTATTGATCTCATCAGTAAGCTTCTTCCCTTTGTAGACCGGCTTCAAAAGCTCCTCAAAGGTCTCATCCTTGGAATGCTTCATTTTTCCTTCTTCTTCTTATTTTATCCTTTTTTAGATTGATCCCAGATGTAAGAAAAAAAAAGAAAGCAGTATAATGAAAAGGATATTGGTATGAAGACTTCTAATGTACTTTTAACCAATAAAATCAAATTATGAACTCAAATATTGCTTGCTGGAAATACTAAAAAGCTCATCGCGATGAGCTCATCGCAATTTTTTTCCACCTCGCAAAAAAAAAAAAAAAAAAAAATTTTCAGAGCATGTGATTTTACGTAAGAGATGATACACATTACGTAATATTTATACCAAATTGATAGAATTAAGTGTTAATGCAGTAGAAGAAATCAGAGTCTTAATATGGTGAAAATTCTCTCTCCAAAAAGTCCTACGGTTTTAAACAATTCTCCAGTGTGAGTGTACTAGTGATTGATTTTGTTTTTACTAATTAATTTTTACTTGAAATCTGTAATTTATATTCAATTATTAATTGTGATACCCCTGTTATGTCTTTCATCTCATTTTGATATTCATGTTCCAAGGTGTCACAGGTTCCACTATAATATATTGGTTCCTTTGATTTTTCAATTTTATGGACAGTGCAGCAGAATCCTCTTTTTAGAGTCAGGGATTAACTGAGAAATATTTAATTTGTAGTTCAATATTTTTACACCTTATTTCTTTGGAAAAAATAGCATTAACATTTCTTGAGTTATTCATTGCTAATAGCACTAATATTTTTATGTTTGCAGTTTTAGATAACAAGTGCATTAAATATTGAAATTACTTTGGTCATTTTTTTCTCTTTCAAATAGAATAAAGTAAAGTAGATCGAAATTGCTATTACATATAGAATCAAACATAATTACAATAATCGTTTCTCCATTATGTTACTTGTCACTGTATACATAAAGTCTCGTGATCATATTTGTAGATTTTTTTTTTTGTTTTTTTTTTTCAGGTTGAAAGAATTTTAAGAATGAATATTAAAATGCTTAAAAATTCAAGATATTGGGCATATATCTATCAATTTTGTTGTATTCTAACTCATAATTATAGTGCTTAGAGGTTAATTTGGTAATAATTGGACATATCCACTTTTTTTTTTTTTTTCGGGGCTGAAGTACTGAAGTTTTGGATAATTTATTTGAAGAATTAAGGAAACAAAAAAGAGATATTAAAATAATACAATATTCCAACCAATTTCTTATTAAGGGATGAGCAGTAATGAGGCCTTTTTCTATGGGTTGCTGCGGGTTTCTATGCTGCAATTATTAAGTGCACAAGGGTTTGATAGAGCACTTCCGACTACAGTGGATACATTTACGGACCTATATGTAAAATATATGGAGTTAATTATAAAGGAATTAAAAGATGTTATACAGGCTCGTGGAGACAAGTACGGTGTTGAGAGTATGTCATTACAGGATCTTACGTTGACGTTACAGAATTTAGGAGTGATAAAACCTGTAGATATACTGGATGTGTATGGAGAAAGGAACCCCGAGGACAATTATGATGTAGGGATGGAGAAGTTCAAGCAATGGTGTTTAGACGAGCAGAATAAAAATATAAGGCAAGTGGCAATACCCTCTGTTGATCTCTTGACTGCAGAAGGTGATGGGTTTAAATCATCGAAGCCGTTAAGTGCTATCCCTGAGTATATTAATCAATTACAGCAGCAGAAAGAATCTACGCCAAGTGCAGCTAAGTTAGCACCGATTCAACCAACATTACCACCTTTGCAGCAACAGCAAGATGAACATGTGCACGAATTGATAGAGGAATTAATCAATAATGGAGAAACAGATGATTGGATTAGAATGGTTTTAGCACGTCAAAGGATTGAGCTAGGCAGAAAACATTCGAACATTTCGGGGACTTTAGATAATCTCCCCAATATTCCTAGCTTAAAATTCTCATCTTTGCGTGAGTTGACCACTACAAAAGATGAAGGTAAGAATGAGCTTCTCCCGACCTCATCAGAAACAGGAAACAAAGGCGATACGGACAAAGAGAAGCTTAATATCGAAGAAGACAATAAACATCTTCATATATTAGAACAACAAGAAAAACTTCTCAAATTACTCCCGATCAAAAGACAAGAAGACAGGCTGGATAATATAGTGTTGTCATTTGAAGAGTCAAGTGAGAAATCAGAAATAGAAGACTTGGCAAATGAGGATTTCCATTCCGATTCAGCATCACCGACCAATTTGGGGCAGGAATTCAATGAAGAAGTTCCTGCTATGGGTCCTATGCACTTACAACAATATCCAGATATGCAAGATGATATAGACATGCCAATGGATTATCAATTGGATAATCCTGATGCCATTTTCGATGAGCAGGAAGATATGGACAATACATTCCAAAGAAGAGCATCACTCGATTTTGGTAATGACTTTGTTTGATGGATAATAACCTTCTTTTCCTCATCTTATATTTAACGAATATTAGCCGTGTAGTAACACTTTCATGAATGCATATATATTTAGAAATAAAATTCTTATCATATAATTCTCCTGGAATAATGATCCTCTGAAATTAGATTTATAATAGTATACAGTTTTATTTATAATGATTTTTTATAAAGAGCAAGTCTCAAATAACATGATAACATTATCTGAGTAATTTTTAAAACTTTCTCTTGTTTCTAAACTTACCACCCTTCTTACCGATCTTACCACCTTTACCATGTGGACGAGCCTTTGGTAAATTTCTTTCTGGTTCCTCGTCATCGTCCATATCGTCACCACCAGAGTTCTTCTTAAACTTCAATTTATTTCTTTGACCTCTAACTGGACCAGATTTTACAGCGTCCAGATAAGCATTTATACCACTAGTGACAGCCTTTAGTGGATCGTCTTCATCATTGTTACCTTGCTTACCGTTTTGTTTCATGACTAGTTTACCTTCATCATCAAAGGAGAATGCGTCATCACTTATCAAGTTCTTCTTGGAGATGTCCTTCTTCAATGATTTAGGTCTAGTGGAGGAAACATGTGCCAAAATATCAGAGTCTAACAAATCAAGTGGATTTTCACCAGATTCGACAATAAATTGTTTTCTGTGAGCATTCTTTCTATTGTTGGTTGGTTCGTCCTCATCAGCACTTTCTTCAGCATCAGAGCCATAAATGGCTTCATCGAATGCATTCATGAAGTTAGAACTCTTTGTAGATGTAGGTTGGGCTAATTCGGCTTCACCACCTTCCTTACGCTTGGATCTGTTACGGATCTTTCTGATATTGGCTAGCAATCTACGATCATCTTCTGGGAAGTGCTCTTCAATATATTCGTAGCCAAATCTTCTGATCAAACGCTCAATAATATGTTTAACCTTAGATTTGAAATGACCTGCATGCTCATTGGACCAACGTAGTAGCTTTGGAAGTAGTTCTGGGATTTTTGGTCTCATCATTTCTTCAGGAAGACCCAATACGCACACCTTTGCAAAACCAATTGCACTCTTGACAATTTCTCTGGAATTGGAAGTCAAGTATAATTCAATTGTGTCATAAATTTCCATTAATGTACCTGGGTCAATTTCATCTTTAAATTCAAACACAAGTAATGCATATGCAGTGATGGTTGCACTAACCATATGTTGTGATTCACCAATTAAACCCGCAGAAATAATCTTGAAGAATTCGGTGATAGAAGAAGGCTGATCAGGAATATCAGCGCCATATCCCTCAATTTCTGATAATTTAACAATACCATCTGGTAGAGCCATCTTCTTGGCCATGGTAATAAGGGTATCGAAAGCAGCCTCTCTAGATTTTTCATTCACATCTTTAGTACACAATATTACTTCTGCAATGATTCTGACAATGAAGTGCAAATGTGTTGGTGGAAGCAGTTGAACAATTGTCTTGATAGCTGCCAGTCTTGAGGACTTAGAAGCAGTTTGGACTGTACTGGAGTTTTCCAAGATAATAGTCTCAATATCGCTAATGTACTTAAGAACTGCATTAGAACCACTTTCAAGCTCAGTTAGTTTGGTAATAATTCTATATGCTCTCTTTTGAATTAATGTGTTCTTTGAGTTAACAGTAATACCAAAAATAGAGAAAAGAGCAGTGTATGAGGATTCTGGTAGGTATTTGGTCATGCAGACAATGAAATCTAACAAAGTTGCGGTGACTTGTGGCTTACCCTTCTCATGCTTATCCTTCTCACTATCAATGGCATCCTTTAGCAAGGAACAGACATTGTTGAAAGTCTTTTCTAAATCATCTTTCTTGGTGATTTTTAAGTAAGCCTCAATCGTTTCCATGATAAAGCCTCTTGCGTTTGGAGAGGTTTCTGTGTAGACATTGAATAAGACCGCCAAAATATTGGAAGATTTTGATGCCAAATAGTCAATATTCTTCTTAGCCTCTTCAGCAGGGAAGTGTTGTTGAAGTAGAACATCATCAGAAAGGGCACCGTTAGCGTATAGTGCATTGCTTTCAACTAAGACCCTAAGAGCGTGACATAGAGTTGTTCTTAGACCAACATTACCATAAAGTAGCGAAGAAATTTCTGCAGCAAATTCGTCATTGAAAGATTCCTGAAGATCTATAGGAAGTTCACAGAAATGTGGCAGAGTAGACCATAACTGATCAACTATAGTCTGAAACACTCGTAGTTGAACAGATTCTTGAGGAAGTTTGTCAAATTTGGATTCAAAATACTTAATTAATGGAGCCATTTCATCTGAAAACACAGAAAGCTTAGAATTCTTTGTGTAGTCTCTAATGATTGGGATCAACCAAGCTCTACCCGGTTCGTCATCAGATGGGTTCTCTAGATTTAATGGCATCAAACTCAACACCACGTCAGGACCCATAGTAGAGATAGCAGCACCAATAACTCTTTCAGCTTCATTTCTTATTTCTAAATAATTTTCTTCGTTGACTCTCCATTTATCAACAATTTGTAAGGAACTAATCAAATATGGATTAGACCTGTATCTCAACTTTTCAAATAGTGTAGCTAAAATATTTAGAACTTCTTTAGCACAATGAATGAATTTGATTGACAGGAAATCAATCATAATTAAGGACAATTCTTTAATTACATTTGTAACTGCATGGTCATGTTCCGAAGAGATGGCTGGTGGTAGTAATAATTGGTCGTCCTTGATGCTGTCTGTAATTAGCGCTATTAGACAGTTAGATGCACTTAAATAAATTTCTGGAGTTTCACTTGCCATGTAGAAGGCCATCAACCTAAACACTTCTGGAAGTTTTTGGAAGCATCTTAGAGGTTGATGAGTTGCATATGTGGACATAGCCTTAACAACAACAGCAATCCAAGCACCAGTTAAGTGTGTATCACTATTAGATGGTTTCAGGGAGAAAATGATATCTAGAACCTTTAAGAACTTGTTCTCAGCCAAACCAGATGTGATAGTAGATTCTGCCATGGACTTGAAAAGATTCTCGAAACACTCGAATGCTGTAGAAACAAGGTATTGTTCAGAACTTTTGGTAACCTCTAGTAAAGCATCACATAAAGGTTCAATCTTGTTAGATGGCCATTGTCCTGTGATAATAACTGTGTTAATCAATCTTAATGCCCTGATAATTCTAGATGTGAATTCTTCCATAGTTCCCTTGACCTTTAGCTTTTTGTTTGAAATAGTAGAAAGTTCTTGTAAAATGGTAATCAAACTTGACAGAGAGTGGTCCACAATAGTGCCAGCTGCAACATGTTGTGGGGTTGGTGCAGCAGGAGGATTACTCAAGACAGTTGATACAGAGTCCAATGCTCTCTTTCTTACCTTTGGTCTTGGATCAGTACTTAGCTCTAATAAACCTTGCAAACCTCTTCTTGGTGTGATACTCAAATCATAAGTGTTATTCCATGCCTGCGCATCCTGAGCAATTAACAAGGCTTCCAGACACCCGATAGCAGATTTAATCAATGGGGCCTCTGCTTTTTCATCAGTGATACATGGAGCAATCTTAGTCAAAATATCAGCAAACTGCTTCCTCAATAGTGATTTTGGACAGTAGTGGAAAATGATATCTAGCAAGTAAGCTGTAGATGTAGTCAGTTTCAAGTCCTTAATAGCGTGTGTGTCTTTATCCATAGCTTGGTCAAGAAGTGTCATCAAGGTAACCAAATACTGCACAATGTTCTTAGACATCTCTTGTGTGGTATCAATGTTCTCCTCAACAGCACTTAGGATAATAGCAACATGTTTCTGGTTATCCAACTTTGACTGAACTTGAGACCTGATCTTAGACAATCTGTCCTCAAGCTCCAGCCAGTGAGCCACTTGATCTGGATCCATTTGTTAATAATTTGATTTGAAAAGGTGGTACCGTTATGTAACCCTCTAGTATAAACGAAAAGATATAAATAAAGAGTATGTACAAATAATACTTCTTGATCATGTATATTATTATATGCTCTGCTCATCGCGATGCTCATCGCAAATTTTCCATAAAAAAAAAAAATTCACAAAATTTTCCAAGTCGGGTAACAACAAAGATGTGTTAGCTCATACGTAACAATCACGTGACCAAGAAGTGTTCTAGCACTAGTGTAATTGTTTACGATTGTATCAGATTTTAATTACGTTAGATGTGATATTAACTGACTTCGGTTTTTTTTTGTGGGATTTTTTTAAATTTTCGTCAATTTTGAGTCCCTTCCTACCTTTTGGTGAGATTAGTTCTAAAACTAAATACTTATTCTTTGCTAGATTACGCTGGCGATAGTTCTCTAGTGTAGCTGTGACACTGAGCCATAACTAGACGATTATTTTGAAAGGATTTCTGTCTATATCTTTGATTTTTTTGGTGGGGAAGACAATAACTAAATAAACAATGACTTGTGGTTTGGTGCGTATAAGATTGGCCAGGTTTGGTAGAGTTAACTCACCAATATACAATATTGTAGTTGCAAGATCACATAAGGCGAGAGACGCGAAACCTATTGAGGTTCTTGGGACATATAACCCTGCTCCTAAGCCATTGAAGCGTAGCGAAGTGAAAAGGGGAGCTGTTCCTACTAAAGATGTGGCATTAGACTTTGATAGAGCAAAATACTGGATCGGTGTAGGTGCCCAACCAAGTGATACAGTAATACGGTTATTCCAAAAGGCTGGGATCCTGGGCCCAGAATGGGGTTCTAAGAAAAACACAATGTTTGAAAAGCCAATTGTACAACCAAGAAGAGAACTAATGGAGTAGTTGTATTTCTTTTTTTTTTACTATTACAAACAAAATTGCATCTCATCACACAATACTCCCTTTTTTCAACCCCTTTTAACGCACAATATATTCTACTATTATTGGTAGTATTCATTATACGCCATAATTTCTTTTTTATTTTTTTTTATTATGTTGATAGCCCAATAGAGTACATAACCCGTGTAAATACATTATTTCCTTTCAAAAAATTTTTAAGTAATAATTGCTACTAATATTGATAAGATTACGTGGGCATTTGTCTAACGTCCTGAGGACCGTTGGTTGCATCCTAGGTTACTAAAACAGGCAAAAATAAAAAAATGCAAAAAAATGCCTGAGAGTATTTTTTCGGGGTATATTAATTTGCAATAGGTCCATTAAGGTCCATTTCTTTTTTCTATCAAATGTCAATTATGCATGGGTTGGTATGTCAATTATGCGGATAAGGCATCTCTGCTGTATTGATTTTTACTATTTATAGTAATTAAAGATGATAGACGTCGGTATCAGGGTACAAATGTCACTGACCTATAAGTAAAGTAAAAACTAGATAGAAAAAAAAAAAGTAATTTTTGTGCAGAACACTCAATGTATTCTTCAAATTTTCTTGATATATAAGTGTATACGTTATATGTATGTATATTAATGTGTATGTGTGATTTTTTTTTCTTTCTTTCAAGTAGAAAAATTAAATTATTACTTTGATAATACCATGGCGTGAAAGAATAATTTTCACTGAATGTGATAATATCTCAAGATTAAATTGAAAACGAATTAATAAAAACAAAAGCTAATTTTTTTTAATGGACTTAATGGATTACAAGGAATTGTCATTAGAACCGGTTCGTACTTGAAATTTCTGGTTGTTATCTGATTTTTTTTTTTCTTTTACTTTTCTCATAAGGATTAGGATATTAAAAATAAAAAAAGTACTAGGAAAAAAAAATTTTGGTCGTAAAAATAGATTATACTATACCGATTCATAGTCGTTATCATAAGAATTACAAGGGGTGTTGGGGGATATTTCAAATCAATTGTAATTGGGCGTATTGAAGGTCGTTAAATAGTGTTTTCGTTGTCATTCTAATTCCTAATCACTTTCATAGAAGAGACAATACAATACAATTGTACAATTGAATATGCCAAAGATTTAAATAAGTGGGAATCACTTTTGTTTAACAATATGGCAGAAGAAGCAAATGAAAATATAAAACAACAAGAAAAAAAATGATATTAAGGTTCAAAAAGAGGTGTGGGAGTTAGATATGTCTGTCTATCTTTTCATTTTAAGACACTCCATTCGCCTCTTGAAAATATCAGGAATTAATAGCCCGGAATCTTCTGCAATATTCATAGAAGAGGGTAGAGGGGATAGCGTACTGCTACGTTGTCTGGTTATCACGTTGGGATTAGGAAAGTTCATGTTCATGTTCTCGTTACCACCGGTGGGCGTACCAACAAAATTGTGTGGACTAGCACCGGTGTTGTTGGTATTGGATGCTTGGCTCAACTGGGCGAAGTTATAGTTGAAGTAGTCGACACCGTAACCTTCGTTACCTGGTTGGAACATTGTGTTGCTGTTGCTCGTACTGTTGCTGTTCTGGTTCATCATTTCAAACATAGGGGCTGGTGGCAGAGAGGCCAGCGACGCGTTTCTGGACAAATACCCATCCTTGCGCACCTCTTGCAGAAGCCTCTGTCTCACCAGCGTCAGTAGCCAGTTGTTTCTCTCGAACCCAATGTCAATAGCTCTCTCCGCGGCGGTATCAATTGCCAGCTTCGCCACCCTATTTAGTATGGCAGAAGGAGGATTCATCACATCAAAAGGCGTCACAGTAGGGTCCATAGATATCACTTGGTAAGCTTCCATCAACAAAGATATAAACTGCTGGGAGAACTGTCCCCCACTGCCATTCAGCGGCGTGTTGGACAACGCCTGCTGTCTCAGCGAGAACCCCGTGCTCAGCGGGAAATCAGAAACAGAACTAGCCAGCGACGAGTTACTATTCTGCCTGGTCCGCGACGATATCAGATATGGCGGCAAATGCGGCGTCACCAGCGACTTACCCTTGAAATTCAAAGCTCCATTCACATTATTATTCGTTATCAGCCCGTTAACTGGAGTCATAACTGGCGTGTGCAAATCTCTCATGTCCTCATACTCACCATGGATAGGCTGAGGTTGTTCAATATTAGTCATTTTGTTGTTGTTCTTATTGCTTTTGGTTCTTTGCTCTTTGTCTTGGGAAGAAAGAAATTCCATTTATGTCTTTTACCCTTTTTATAAGATTTTCCTCTTTTAAAAATCGTGTTCCCTTTTCGGCAAGAGAACTCCTTTTTTTTTTTTTTTTTTGGGTTCGTTCTGCTCGTTTCGTTTCTCGTAGTTTTTTTTTTCGTGGGTTCATTTTTCAATTTAATTTGTTCCGGTTAACGCGAGGGGTTTTTTCCTGCTTCTCGTTTTCTCCGACAATCGAAATTGTTCCGAGAACGAAAGCTCTTACAGGCAACTGCTTGTTCTCTGCAGTGGGGTGATTAAAATTTCCTAATGCGGGAAGTGATTTACACTATACTCCACCCCTACCCCCTAGGGAAAAGGGGGTAGAGGTGGCTGCACTTCCCCTTTTGGGAAATATTAATATTAATATTTTGTTTCATATAAAGAAAATCCCATTGTCTTCTTTCTCTATGCGGTATTTTATATTGTATTCTTCAAGGAACAGAGAATGTGTGGGCTGCATATTCAAATGTGTTCTGAAACAATTTGTCAAAAATCAGTAAGCCAATTTTTTGGGGGGGGACGCACCTAAAAATTGTTGTGAGAGATTGCATTAGCGCTCTTGTCTGGGCGCTCCAAACAGCCAAACAAACACAACAATTAATAAGACTTCGTGGCCAAGCTGGTTAAGGCGTGCGACTGTTAATCGCAAGATCGTGAGTTCAATCCTCACCGAGGTCGAATTTTATTTTTTTTTATTTTCCGTGAAAAAATGAATTTACAAGAAAAAAAAATTTTTTTTTTCATCCGCGCCTTTGCAGGGAATGCTAAAAATAGGATTTTTTTTTTAATGAAAATTGTTTTTCCGGTATGGCATTATTTAATTCTTTTTCCGTACCTGTGGTTCTGTGTTTTCCCCCTGAATTATTCCGGATTTTCGGAAAATTAGTGCTTTCCTGAAAAAATTAGAAAAGTTTATTTTGATTACGTACTTGTTAATTTTATTACCATAAATTAATTATATAAGGGACTTTCTTCTTCTTTTTTTGGAAAGTGTCTTTGACATTACAAACACACAGGGGTAGGGAACTTGAAATGAAAGAACAGATTAAAATTATTGCTGATCATATTAAGAAGTATCCCGATGGTAAAGTGATTTTCTTGGTTGGTGCAGGTATATCTACCTCTAGTGGTATTCCTGACTTCAGATCACCAAAGACTGGGCTATACCACAACTTGTCAAAGCTGAATCTTCCTTACGCAGAGGCTGTTTTCGATATAGAATACTACCAAAATAACCCACAGCCCTTCTATCTACTTGCTAATGAACTGTACCCTGGTAACTTCAAGCCGTCCAGGTTCCATTACCTGATGAAGCTGCTCGAGAACAAGAACAGACTGCATCGCATATATACCCAAAACATTGACACTCTTGAAAGAGAAGCAGGGATCGACCCTGCTCGTATAGTCGAAGCACACGGAAGTTTCGCCATGAACCACTGCATCGAGTGCGAAAGGGACTACCCCTTGGAATACTTCAAGGAAACCTTGAACAAATTCTCACAGTACATGGCTGACCCCAAGAATGACCCCAAAAAATTCGAGTACGTGAGATGCAAAGACTGCGATGGACTCATCAAACCCAAAATTGTCTTCTTTGGCGAAAACCTGCCCCTCGAGTTCTTCGACTCCTGGGACACCGACTCGGAATGGCTGGCAAAGGACAACAAAAACCTCGTTATTGTGGCTGGTACCTCACTAACAGTTTACCCCTTTGCGTCCTTGCCAGAAGAGATCCCCAGCGGGGTCAGGAGAGTGCTATGTAACTTGGAAGTGGTAGGAGACTTCAGGACCTCGCCACGGGACCTGGATGTAAAATGCGCCGAGACCACCGATGAGTTCGCTGATGATCTCGCCACCGAGCTGGGCTGGCTCGACGAATTACAGGAGCTGGTCGACAGTGACAAGATCCACGAAGAACGCGATGTCGAGGAGGTCATCTCAGAGATTAAGGACCTGAAGATCGATCCAGATACTAAGAAGAAAGATAAGAGCTCAGATGAAGAAGATAATAATGCGGTATCAGATAAAGATGCATCCAAAGAGAAGGTAGAGTTGCAAGCGGAACTTCAAGTAAATAAGAAAGATGTTGACATCACGAAAGAAAAGGAGAAGGAGGTCGTTCGCTAGAGGTAAAAAAAAACAAACTAGGATGTATAATTTAATTATGCATATAGTTTTATTTCCATGTAAACTAAGACTCTTTTAAATACTAACCTCCCCTCCCCCGCCCAATTCAAAAAAAATTTTTGTTGTTTATAGTTTTCAGTTTAGTCATTTAATTATATAAGTAAATACCATATTAATTGAATATAATTCTTTTATTGTTACATTTTCACGATTTGTTTTGTGTCTATTTCAGAGCATCTGACAATATCAAATGGCCTATATATGTTCTCATTTGAACAGCTTCTTTGTACTCATAATTTGCATTGCAGTCATTGCTTAGGTAGAGAGTGTTCATACAAACATAGATACCACAATCGTACCCATTAGGTTGCTGGGGGCACTGTAGATGAACTAATTCGAAATCCTCTCCTAATTCTTTCTGACTTTCCTCGATTACATAATTCTTCAAGTCGGCTAGAATTGCAAAACTCATAGCATTGGGACCATTCGAAAGGGAATCTGTGAAAACAATTCTTTTGTTCTTTATATCTATCAGTCCAAGGGCCCAGTGAGATTGATTCAGATTTACAGGAACAAAAATTTTGTCCAGCTTAGCGATTTGTTTCTTCTTTCTTTTCATCCATCTTCTCACACCTTGATAACCTCTCTCTGATAACGTTGTGTAGAAAAAGGAGTTAAATGCTACTGTATTCTCATTTTTTTTCTCAATTGTTTTCATAAAAAACTCAATTATAGTATCATTTAACCATCTGGTCTTTCCTAATGTTTTGAAGTCTCTAACATGTATTTCAAGGTTATCTCTATTCATTAACAAACCGTTGTCATTTCTCTTAAGAACTTTTTGGACTTCATCGATAGCCTCTCCAGATAATTTCGGCACCAGAGTTTTGTTTTCATCTTTTTTCCTGGCCTCAAGTTGAATTTTTCTCCTCTCTTCTTGAAGTTTTCTATAGTTTTTGTGCTCTTCTTCAAACAATAATTTAGATCTATCAAACTTGAGCTTTTGTCTTTCGAAATCTTTTTTCTTCTTCTCCAAAGGATCTATTTTTTTCACCTCAATAATCGTTAGGTCATTATCTGTACCAGGGAAGCTATCCTTTAGTACTGTGCTAATTCTATTTGAAAGCTCCCATATGGAATTCTTTATTTTCTTATCTGTTTTTCTATCCTCCTCAAGAAGTTCAAGTTGCCTTTCTCTCTCAGCTCTAACGGTCTCTGGCATTTCATATTCTCCATTGTATAATTTTCTCAAATACTCTAGCTCCCTAGCGGTTTCAGACCTAGTTAAACTTCCAAACCCTTTATTCTTCATATTTCTCCTCCTTGAAGGTCTGTTGAATGAAGCACCATAATGTGATACATTTCTTGACACATTCTTCTCTTGACTTGGTAAGCTAGTCTTCCATTCATTCCAGCCAAAGGGATGTCTTGAAAACGACAATTGTTGTGGAAGAATTCTATTATTAGAGGAATCCGTGAAATTGAAGCTACCGTCATCTGTTT
This sequence comes from Nakaseomyces kungkrabaensis, assembly GCA_030556385.1. Classification (NCBI taxonomy): domain Eukaryota; kingdom Fungi; phylum Ascomycota; class Saccharomycetes; order Saccharomycetales; family Saccharomycetaceae; genus Nakaseomyces; species Nakaseomyces kungkrabaensis. Next base: position 94,174 of record JAKTPY010000030.1, on the reverse strand, counting down.
TCCTGATTTTGTTAGAGTAAGTGAAGCTATTTCTTGTGTTTGTTATTGATCTCTTCTTTCTATCATTGGACTCTGAACTAGTTGAGGGAGTATTTAGAATCTCAGGTCTATTTTGCGCAGGATCTATTTCCGTAGTTTCTTTCTCCTTCTCCTGTGGATCAGGCGAAACAATCCTACTAATCCAGCGTATAATCTTCGCAGCCCTACTAGCACTTCCGCGGTTTGTCGACTCCATTTGGCCTGAAACACTTCTAGAACTTTTAGAAACACCTGATGTCTTTCTCAAGTTCCTCCTCTTGCTGAAAACTGTATAACTGTCGTTCATCAATCTGTTAGTTGCTATCTGAGAGTACAACGGCGTGTATGTCCTCTTGTATTTAGTTGAATCCAGAACCATCAGACTCTTTGTAGTAACTTTAGAACGTTGTTGATAGGTTATTAACTTTCCCCATGCTCTTTATTTCAAAGAACCAGCCCTCTGAAATTTATTACAACTTTCATTTTTTTTCTCGACTTTCTAAATAACTGAGCGATTCACACACTCAACCAAAACATATATATTTAAAAAAAGTTTATTTTTATTTCACATAGAAAACTATACTAAAGTCATATAGAAGTAAACCATAGTTCTATTCATTAAGAAGCAAATTTATATGTATTAATAATAATAAATCTATCAAATTTTATAGATATTTAGGGAATAACAAAAATAATAATGAAAATGCAAGTTTTTAAAAGCTTTTCAAGCGTAATAACTTCTCCACAGCACACCTTCCAGGTCTTCAAGTTCCTCAGAGGTAAAAGAGAGTCTATCAAACTGCCAAGTATCCGCACGTACCTTCTTGAACTCATTAATGGTATTTTTGGCAGCCATACCGGAGATACCGCTTGTTCTTGCCCATGAAGATATGGTGCTCAATTGTTTAGGAATCCATTGTGGAAGTGGAAAGACATATGGGAAAGCTGATATAACGGATCCTAAGCCGAGAATGTGACCGTGAATAATTGGATCGTTCTTTGACAGCTCTTTCTTCTTTTCCCATGAATGGGCACCAAGGCCGTCCTCGAATTTCTTGATTAGTGCTTCAAGATCCTGCTGTCTTAGGTTATGGACAATATCAGACATAACTGCAGCAGCCTTGATTCTTACTTCAACGAAATCAGTATCATAAAGATTGTTAGTGACAAAACTCAAGATCTTATCTCTTTCCCCATTTGTCAATTGCAATAATTGGTTGGAGAAGAAGTGTTGAACAAAGGATAGTTGAATTTGTAATAAGTAAGAAGACTCCTGTTGTTTTTTCTCACAGACCATATTGACAATGCCTTCAAGATTCTCCTTTCTAAATGGCATGTACGCAAGACCAACATATAGCTTACTCAATTCCAAGCCAGAAAGTTTACTCAACTCCTTTTGTCTGATTAAAGAAACAAGGAACGGAAGAACCAGCTCAACAATATATGGGATCAACAAGACTCTGTTTGGTCCTCTGGCCATTTCCCTAATCCAGTAATACAGAGTAGAAGCAATATAATAGTACCTTGACTTCAATAATTGCTGGACAGTCAAACTTGGGTCTCGTCTCTTGTATTCTTCATTTAGCACAGCAAATTGCTCTCTAATAAAAGAATCTAATTGGTTTGAAATCGTTTTCAATGGAACACCCAAACCACGAGTATTTTTATTGTTGATATCGATCAATATATCAGGTGAACTGTAGGAAGGCGAGCTCTTGTTTTGGACTAGAGTAGCAAATAATTTTGCAATCGATTCTCTGACATGCTCGTATGGATGATCAAAAACTAGCTTTGAAAACTCCTTATCAGTGTTTGGAGTTCTATATTCAAGTCCAACAAGAATGCTTCTGTACATTTGAATCTTAAATACTTGATCTGTTGCAGCATCTGAGTTAGAATTTAAACTTTCAGTAAATTTACTGAATATTTTGTAAACAGCAGGACATCTTCTAATATCAACAACAGTTGGTAACCACCATGTTAAGGTGCTCCAAATCTCAAAGGCATCATGATTCAATTCAGACCCCAATTTCTGTTCCAGGAATCCCTCAATAAACACATCCCTCTTAGATAACATGTCATCATTCATATATTTAGTGCCCGCAACTAAGCCAGCAACAATTTCAACAGCCATAATCATAGCAGGTTTATCAGTTGTATTATAAATACTCTCACACAAGTTAAAGATGTCTTCAATCTTCATGGAGCAGTACTCTTTCTCGATTAAAAGCAAAATAAATGAGAAGAACGAAACATTACCACTACTGAAAACACCGCGATTTTCATTGTCATGAACTAAGTGAGTACAAACATCTTTAACCCAGTCATTTGTAATGAGAGTCCCAATATTTTTCAACATATCAATTTCTGAGGAGTCAAACGAGGTTCTAATGGTTCCTGGCTTGACAATTTTCATGGGTCTTCCCCAGCATAACCAACCAACATATGACCTGGAATCAATGAAATAATTGGGTTTTTGGAAATTATTACACTCTTCGAAAAATCTTTCACCAGTGGTGGGTTTGTTTGTAGCAATAGTCTCAATATATTCAGGATCAAATGTGCTTTGGTACGCCTTTGAAATGTCATGCTTATAATCAGACATCGATAAAACTTTATTAGCAACTCCTAATATGGATTTTATCACCAAATGTATCATCTGAGGATGCTTAGTTTCTGTTTGCTGCATAACTATGTCAATATATTTTCCATCTGGTTGAATTTCAAGACTTGATTGCAACTTGGTGATATACTGAACAACAAACATCGGAATCTTCCATCCAATGTCATCATATTTCTGTAGATATGCAACAAATTTGTCTTGGAGACCAATTAATAAAGCAAGATAAGAGTTCCTTTTCTTCTCTTTTGCCAAACGTATTGCTTGAGTTTGAAGTTCAACTAGCGATTCTTGAGGAGTAATAGGTTCGTAGGCATTCTTATCAATAACACACACACTGGAGGGTATTTTAACCCCCTTACCAATAGCCAATAGAAATTGTTCAGCGTAAACGGCAATTTCAAATTCATTAATTTTGCAACATTCAATAAGTAGAAACAAAATCCTTTCCAAATTTTTATAATCCGTCATCAGCTTTCTGTAAATCTTTTTCACCAAAAGTAGCTTTAAGATTACATCAATTTTCATCTTATCATTAGCTTCTAATGCCTTGCTCAAGGCATCCAAAACAACATTTATCACTGTATTATAAGATCCAATCAATTGTTTCATACAGTATACCAAAGTAGTCTGCGCTGATGTAAAAATATCTGGATAAATTGAAATTGACAAATTGATAATATCACGTAGCAAAAGATTTTCCAGTTGAGAAGGAATTCTAGTCGTGGAATGCAATAAGACACGGCTTTGATGGAAATAGTCAGACTTAACTGCAAAACAAGTTCTGGTAAAAGGTTCATCAAGATGAGCTAGTGATTGAATGTTTTCTAAGAAGTCTAAATCCAAGCAGGCACTAGGCTCTTCATTGAAAATAACTTCTCTTCCAACATCGGCAAACCAGACTTTCATACCATGTAATAGAATTTGGAACATATTAGTATTATTTTCAAAATTCTTGGCCAGGAAAAGGTAGAGTTTATGGAAAAATTTACCAATTTCAGATCTCACTTGATGGATATGCAAATATTGAGGATTTTCAAACCTTTCTTCTTCCGTGTTTCCAAAATAATAATTACTTCTGTAAATATCGATTTCTCTGAAACCACTATCAGAAGTTGGAATTTGAGATTTACCCTCGAAAGACATACCTGGAGTACCTGGTCCAGATGGTCTTTCAGAGTTATTGTAATCCTCCATGATTAAATCTGATTCTTCAACTTTATATTCAATCTTTTCAATCTTTTCAGTTTCAAATTTAACAGTCCTAGAGTCTTGCGGTTCAACACTTATTTCTTTGGTCTGTTCTTTAGATTCATCTTGCTGATTTTGAAACATCGCCAACTTTTCATCAACATACTTCCAACCAAGATTGTTTACGGAATGCCTGTTAAAATCAGGGTCAAATAACAGACTTGCACCTGAAAGAGCATGTGTAATCACTAAAACATATTTTTGAACTTTGTCACTAAACAATGTATCCGTAGAGGGTGTTTCTTGTAATTTATCTACTGCCGCAACACAATATTTCACCATTTCTTTAACAAAAGAAATAGCGAGATCAATCTCAGCCTTGGATGGAACATGCCATCTGAAGTTAATATTTTCGGAATCATACTTTTTTTCGTCAAACTGCAGACCACCCCACATTTCTTCCACAGTAAGGTTACTATTTTCAGGGAAGAGCCTAGTATCTACCAATTCTGTAGTTGTTAATGATGAAAGTGTGTTATGCAATAAAATGGAAGTGATAACATCCAAGGGTGGATTTGTAATTTCTTCAAATAAGAAATAGAAGAATTCAAGCAGTTCAGTACTGTATTCCAAAATAGTGGTTCGCGCTTGCCTCAAAACATCATTTAGAGTGCTCAAATAAAGGACTAATTTTACATCTCTGTGTTGAATTTCTGTAACACTTCTAATAGACCCGGCACCTCTTTCAATTTGCATACGGACGTTATTAATTAAAGCCAAAATAAATGACTTACTTCTAGAACACTCTCTTTTAACAATAGCTGCTAGTGGAATAGTAATAATTTCATAGTTTGGATTTTTCTCTTTAAAAGAATCATTATCCCAAAAAGTACGTATCATTAAATCAGCATAATAAGAAAACACTTTATCATCCATCGATTCTTGCATAATCATTGTGGTTTGATTCAATTTTGTCACTAAGCCATCTTCAAGGTCAACATCCACTAGTTGGTATATCTTATCAACGTAAATTTTCAGAATACTTTCAAATATGGTGGTAGAAGCCTTGAATGCTTTATCTAAAAATTCTTCATCGTACACAAATTCTTCACCATTTGTTGAGCTCCTTAAATGGAAATAGTGCTGTTCGATAAAGGGCAAAGTATCAGATTCAAATGCCAGAAATTCGTCTTTTGATTCATATGTTTTCAATGGAATATAGGAAATTATCGAAACTATACCATTAACAATGTTACTAGTCAATTGGATATCATTCATGTCAATCTTAGTAACTAAGGTAAGCAAAATATTAGTGATGTGTGTCCGATATATCTTGTCTAGAGTCATAAATCTAACAACTCTAGTAAATTGCTTTAAGGATGCAATGATTCTATGCCTAGAATTAACAAACTCGCCACCAAACGAATCATATAAATCAACTAGGACACTCTCAAAAATTTTATTACTATTCGGTGGTTTTATATCCAACAAATAAGCCAAAGAAGAAATATATGAGTTCGTTATATCAGAGTTTTTATTCTGGGAACCAATCTTGATCAATTTTAAGAAAATATCCACTATCTGTTCATTACATTCTGGTGTTAGCATAGCATTTGATCTTTGTGATTTTTCTATCATTTTCTTCTCTTTATAGACTCTTCCATGGTACATTTTGATAAAACCGTGAATAAATTTGGAAATAGGCTTCGTCCAAAAACCACTGTTTGAAGGGTGGATAAATGTCTCAATGGATTTTGCCAACTTTCTTAGGTAGAGAAAATAGTTATCTGGAGAACTTCCATTTAACATGTAAACAAAAGGACGGACTGTTCTAGAATAAGAATGGATTTGGCCATCACTCCTTAAATGACCTTGCAGCCTATTAAACATGAATGCTGCTTGTTCACTAGTCAAGATTCCAAATTCGCCAAATCTAACTTCATTAGTCAAATCGGCACTATCTTTTAGCATTAAGTTATGGACATTTTGTGCAACATTACCAACTAAATCATACATGTGTGTATCAATAGCAACATTCACGCTCACCGAACTCCACATACTAAAGAAAAATGAAAAGTATTCTATTATGTTGGAACCCTTATTGTACTGGTAAGGCACAAATGATGTTATAATAGGAAGAATTGTAGACATCGTTGATGGGGCCAAACTGGAAAGTAGTTGCGCCATAATCTTAGACAGCAACGTCTTCATCTCTCTATTGTAGAATGGTTTAGCAGCATGTGCTAATCTCAACAGTAACCTAAAAAGAAACAAATCGTCCTTCGACGTTAGCTCATATCTAACAAAATCAGAATCTGGGTACGGCAAAAACTCACTTAGGAAATCAAACATTAATTGATGATCTAAAACTAATCCCTTCTCTATCAATAGTTCAGTAAAGTTGGTACCCTCATCGTCTGTATTGACAAGTGTTTCAAACATGGATACATGCAGTTGTCTATAAATTTTTTGGCCCTGAACCAATGCTAAGTAATAGTAGACCTTAGCCAAAGACATCCGGAGAGTCAATGGGAAGTCAAAATGCATACAATTTTTCAGTTCGTTCGTCCAGTAATTGACATTGATGATATTACCTGACTTACTTGTTATTTTACCAGTAGCGTTGAAGTCGGGTCCGCCAATATCTACATACTCATCATCAAGTTGTTCTTCTAAATCCTCTGTTTCATCAAAATCACCAATATCATTGGAGTGAGACTCAGATTCACTGGAATTGGGAGATATTCTAAAGAGATCTGTTTGTAGTACTAAACTATCAACTTCATCTCTAAGTGCAGCTAAATCTTTACTGTTAATTGATATAAGACCTTGAATATCTAGAGATGTAATAGACAAATATAAATTGAAGACCACATGACATAAGTACCGAGCCTGATCCATATGGCTCTCAATAGCATACGGAAGCGTATCAATTATAGGAAACTTAGGCTCAATCGACCTACTAAAGAACCTAGATTTGGGATCATATATATTTTTCATGTGAACTTGGGCATCGGGATCATAGTCTAGATTGTAATACTTCAATCTAGCCTCCAAAACTGGGTCATCTCTCAATCTCGCAACTTCGCCATCTTTAGGATTAGCTACTTTCTGTCTCTTACGCTTACTCTCCTCAGCATTAACACTTAGCCTGGAGGATGTCATCTCAGAAAGTTTTCTTGTTCAATTCCTTGTATATTTCCCCTCTTCTCTCCTGTAATATAATATCGTTCCTGTCTTCGTTATTAACTCGTCACTCAAATAAAAAGAATTGTATTGGTCAATGTTGGAGATTTATTGTTAAACTCATGTCCTAAGAGGCAATTGTTAGCGCAAAGACACATTTTCTTTAAATCTTTGAAATTTTTCAATTTTTTTCTTGGGCATCGAGGAAAGTTTTTCGCCTTTCTCAGAATCAGCCGGAGAACTTTTTCTTTCTATCAATATAGCAATTGTATTAAAATTATTTAAAATGCTATTACTAAAGAATAAATATCGGGTATATTATTTCATTCTATACACTTATATTACAATATAAGACATACTTGTTTCTATTTTATTTATTTGTAAAAGTGTAGAAGAATTTATAAATTTTTTAATACAATTCCTTTTTACTCAGATGAGCTTGCGATGGCATTGGAGCTAATGGTATATGCACTATCAGTGCTATCAGGTCTTGAGTTTAGGTAATCAGATTGGTTAGATGATGCTAACGACGAGTTTGACGCTGAGGATGATTCCGAGTGGGTTTCTCGGATGGTTGGTGGCACTAGCTGACCTTTCTTCGAGAAGTCTAGAATTTCAACAAAACTTTGCCCGTCTTTCTCGACTGCAGCAACAAGAACACTTCCTTTGAAGTTCACTGACCATATCTGGTCTGCGTTGCTCAATATATTCGAATGCACCAACTTACCTGTCCTCAGGTTGTAGATATTAAACTGGCCCTCGGAACCACTCACCAAAATATTATCTGTCATATAGAATGTAGTAATTGCGCTCAGGTTGTTGTGGTGGTATGAGAATTTGCGTGAATAGTCTTCAGAGTCCCAGCCACGCAGGGACCCGTCAGCAGCAGCACTGACAAGAAATCTGTCAGATAGTTTCAACAGACCCACCAGTGCTGTGTGTCCCTGCAATGTGGTCATTGGACCACATATTTTTGTGCATGGAACTGCCGCATTCGTGACATTTACACATTCTCCATTGTTCCAGATATTCTGCAGGTCCCATATTTTTATTGTCGAATCCATGCTGGCAGATATACACCTGTTTCTCTTGTGGTCGTAAATCGTAGAATATATTCGGTCAGAGTGGCCCATTAGTATGTAAAGACATTTCATTTGTATTATATCCCAAACGATCAAGTTGTTGTCGTAGGAACCACTAATAACAATTCTCCCGTGTCCCGACACCGTTCTTACAGAGGCAATATGTCCTCTCAAAACGCCAACAAAATATGGATTTTCCTCGGGGCTGTGATAAAACAATGGTCCATTGCTGTTATAAATATTTGGCATGCTGTCATCCACACTTCCTGAAGCTGGAGGTAACTTCCAAATATGCAAGGTATTATCTCTTGAACCTGTAACTACGTATTTTACTCCCTCATACTCGACAATATCGAGACAACGGACAGTTGAAGTGTGGCCCTTGAAAACATGAGTACACTTACCTAACTCAATATTCCAAATACGAACGCTTCTATCGGTAGACCCGCTAACCAAGACACCGTTCCCTGCATATTTTAGGGCCCATACACCACCATCATGACCGCTGAGCTCCAGCAAGAATTTTTTAGTCACAGAATCGTATACTCTAATCATCTTATCATCAGCACCAGTAATGACGTAATTGTCCTCAAATTGGAGACACGTTACCACGCTTGTCATATGACCCTTAAGTGTGGTTCTCTGCGGTATGAAGTTTGGATTATACCAATTCTGTAGGATTCGACAGTTCTCCAAGAAGTCCTTTCTGTATCTAGAGTCGTTGTCGTGAGGAGGCAGCAAATTGTTGTTTTCGATTGGGTATCTCTTGTCGAAAGCATCCTTGGAGACAAAACTTTCTGACAGCAGCAAATGCTTCCATAGCGCTGGTGTATCGTTGATTAGCATATTCCAGCTCTTACAGACTTGCATACAACTGTGTACAGACTCAAAGGGCAGTTTACTCAAGATCTTCATCGAGATCTCCAAGGGTAGAGAAGTGATGAAATCTCTCTTCAGATTGTCTCTCAGAAGAGTAGAGATATCAGAGAGCTCACTCCTGTGCATGGTCGACAACAAGGTGTACACCAGGTGGTTCACGTTAACATCGCCCAGCTTCGACTTAATCACGCCCATCAGCCTCTCAGTCTCCACTTTCTCCTGCGTCTTCACCTCTTCCAACATATCCAGAGGGTTCAGTATCGGCGACCCTGCACCAGGCGTCGAGGCAATCGGCGACAAAGGCAGCGCACCGTCATCAACAACAACCTCGCTCACCTCCATCACCGAAGACATCTCATTGTTATTGTTCGACGAAGTCTTACCACTGTTCTTAGAAGACGTAGATATATCCATCGCGCTCCCCGCAGTAGTAGTATCACTCTCCTTCTCCATCATCTCATGCATCATCTCAACCTCCGGCGTATTGGACATCTCATTACTCGTGCTGACGTTTGGTGTAGTAGCCGTCACCACTGCAGTTGCAGTTGCAGTTGCAGTTGCAGCAGCTGCAGCTGCTGCAGCAGCTCCTGTGGTGGTAGCAGCATCAGTCACGTCCAGCTCCAGCTTAATCCTCTTGTGATTCCGACCGGAATCATCTTCTCTACTCCTCTTACCTCTCAACCGGTACTTGTGCGGAACTGGAATATCCGCAAGAGGAAACTCACACGCCTTCATTTGGTTTTGTTCTTGTCTTTCTCGTCTCACTTCCGTAGTCTCTTCTAAAACTGATTTACCAACAAAAGCACAACTTTAACAATTTTTTTTTTTTGGTTCTTCTTTGGAGTCCCCCTCCCATAAGCGACCACAAATTCCCCGAGCCCAAAAAAAAAAATAAAAAATTTTTTTCGAGCCTGCAACAACCACTAACCATCATGCTTGAGCTTTGAATATACATATGATACTCTCAACCTTTTATTACAACCGTATCTCTCCTTCATCCCTGGGAATATGTCAATTGTTTATACATTGACACCTTATACCATCTTGTTATACCTTGTTACCACCTTGTTATACCTTGTTATACCATCTTGTTATATAGTATACTGTATATACCACAGTACATACAGAACAGTGCATATATCATAGTGCATATATCACAGTGTAAACAACACAATGTGTACAACACACTGTATATATCGAAATTTTCAATTGCGTGAGCAGCATTGCACTGTATACAGTGTGTTGTACACAGTGTACTGTATACAGTCCCAGGGGTACCCCCCCTTACAACGGTGAAAATACCCTTCTGTACGGGGTTTTGTTAGGATTTCAAGAAAAAAAACAGCTGGGAGGACTGTAACGTTACTACATATCGTGGCATACGGAATAGTGTATTGTACTATGTTCAGTGTACAACAGCATGATATACAGTGTGTTATATATAACAGTATGATATATACAACAGAGTGTTATATTAATGCATATAGTATAGGATACGTACAGATTGTAGAGAATGTGTATACAATCCTGTAATATAGTGTGTAAAGCAATATACAGTACTGCAACGTAGTACTGTATATTTTGTGATACACTACTGTAATGTAAAGTACTGTGATACATTACTGTAATACATTACTGTGATATATTACTGTATTACATTACTGTGATATATTACTGTGATACAATACTGTAATATAAAGTACTGTGGTACAATACTCTCAGCTGTACAATCAGGAAATCCACCAAGGGTACCCCCTTGAAAACGAGAAAAATGGCAGTTTTTGTACGGGGTTTTGTTAGTGAAATTTGGTCCAGTTCCAGGATTTTTTCTTGTCTGGATAAAAACTACAGGTCGTGCTATACGGATATGCGCTGAATACACCAGCTTACACACCACGCTTTGCTAAGCAATATTACACTATATCATTCCTATTTTAATGATATGATACAGAGGTAGTTTACATAAGGTACCAACTATGATCACTACTTGTATCGGCACTGAGGTTCTCACGTCTTTTCATCTCAAAGACTCATGGCGTACTTAGAAGCGTTAAACACGGAAGCTGGTATATGGTGCACAATTCTATAATAATCAAAAACTAGAAATTTTGGCGGTTTGAATCAAACTGACATCACAAATATTACTCAACCCTTTTATCGATTTGTGTAAGTGCATCAAATACAGTGCATGCCGGTATTTAAAAGTGTATTGTATGTTGTTGTTGCTTTTTTATTACTACTCGCTCCATGTCTCAATCTATTCTGCAACTCTCATCTATGACACAGTTTTGCTACAGATGATAATTATTTGTGCCTAATGCTATACACTCAAAAGTACATTGGCAAGATTACAATTGGTGAAATATTACATGTGAAAATTGCAAGAGGTGGAGGATTTTTGCTGATTTTGGTGCTGTTGTCAGGTATGTGTCTCTGTTTGATAACTTCCCAACTCAGCATAACTCTATAACCTCTGCTGGCATCGTTTCTGTCTCTTTCTCACTATGATTTACGTTTTGCAAATATCGATTTTAAAAATGTCCACAAAAAGCCCACTTTGAAGAAAAAAATAAAGAGCCTAAGAAAAAAAAATAAAATAATATAAAATAAAATAAAGTGTGGTGAAATAAAGGGAAATAACGGCCTTTTTTAGAATACGTCGGGAAAATATTGAAGCACAACTCGACAGAATATTTGTACAATTGACCAATGGATACTCGTACTCATAGGAGGAAGAATAGCCAGATGGTTGACGTTGAGCCGGAGACGTTTGGGTTTGAAGATGTTGAGGCGCGTGTTGAAGAACCAATTGGCGTTGTATCTTCGAGTAACAACGGTAATAGCAATAGCAATGCATTGAGACAGTGGAGCAAATGGTACCTGCACCGTAGGTTTGGCGGGACACGGTTTACTGCCTATATTCTGCTTTGTGTTGTGGTTATAGCAACGCTGGGCAGTGTTTTGGTGTTGAATAACAATGGAGGTGTCAGTGTAGGGAAGAGCAATGGCGGGTCCACTGCAGGTCAGGACAATGGTAATGGTAATATAATTAACGACAATAGTCCCACTGATGGCAGTACTAGTTGGAGTAAGGACAGAAGAAATGTATTCACGTTAGAAAATGTATTTGCTGGGGACTTCTCGATAAAAGAGGATACTTTCCATTTCATCGACCCACCTGAGTGGCTCAAGAGTCAGGAGGAGGACCCAGGCCTCTATTTTACACTTGAACAAGATCATGGAGAAGTCAAGTTTGTAGCAAAACAACTATTTGATAAGAATTTTAAAAAGGTACTGGGTAAAACAACTTTCAAATACAATGGAGATGAATACACAATATCTACTATACAATTCAATTATCAATTGACAAAGGCCATTGTTGCCACAGATTTGGTACGTGAAAACAGGCACTCGAGTACAGCACTGTACTGGCTGCTGGATATCGATTCCGGTGACTTTAAACCATTGGGGCCACATGGTAAATCTACAAGGTTATACTACGCGTTGTTCTCACCTCACTTCAACTTCATATATTTTAACCATGAAAACGATCTCTACTTTTTACCATCAAATTCAGTAAAATCAATCAGCAGAATTACCCATGATGGTTCCACTAATATTTATAACGGTCGCAGTGACTGGATATATGAGGAGGAAGTTTTTTCAGCAAATATTCCAATGTGGTGGGCACCAGATGACTCTAAGTTCATATTTGCTAAGATTAACGATACTGATGTTGATAAATACCAGTTAGAATTTGTGACGGACAAGAAAAATAGAGATATTGAACTGCTGAATTACCCAACACCGGGTACTGCTAATCCAACAATTCAACTATTTTATTTTAACCTGTTGGAAGGGGTTTTATACTCCGTCGCTGTGGATGAAGATCTAAAAACGCCAATAGTGTATTACGGTAAGTTCATTTCATCAAACTCATTTTTATACAAGGTCTCAGATAGAGGATCAAACATAGTTAAATCAAAGGTTTATGAAACTGACCAAAATAAGGTTCATTTGATGCAAGAAGTGGATATGAATTCATATGGCGGCTGGGTAGAAAAAAGCCACGACATTATTGATGTTCCACCAAGCGAAGTAAATAAAGCGTATGGGTACCTCGATATTTTGCCTGATAAGCATGGATTTAATCACATTTTCTACTTTCCAAAGATTCATGAATCCCATAGTGGAGGAATTCAACTAACTAAGGGAGAATGGGAAGTCTCGAGTCTTGTTGGTTTTGAATATGAAACAATGAGAGTTTTCTATTTATCCAATCGTGCACATCCAATGGCACAACATGTATATGCAGCAGACATATCTATGAAACCTGATCCTGAACAAATAAGCATTTTACAGGACCCAAATAAGGAGTATAATTACTTTGAAGCTGATATTAGCAAAAGTGGTAGGTATGCAAAAATGAGATACCTGGGACCAAATCCGATGACTGTGAAAGCAGGATCATTGGTTGATGTTCTTGACTTTGATAATACTGAAAGTAATCAAAATGTTTTGACCCTCACTGATGATTCAAAGTTGAAAACTGCCTTAGAAACATATAACCTTCCGGTGACAAGCTACAAGTCAGTAATCCTGGATAATGGTGTAGAGATTAACTATATTGAAATAAAACCTTCCAGAATTGACCCAAATAGAAAGTACCCGGTTCTTGTTAGCGTGTATGGTGGACCAGGGTCTAGAACCTATAACACCAAGTCTAGTGTTTCTTTTGAACAAGCAGTTGCTGAAGGTTTGGACACAATAGTGCTTCAAATTGAACCAAGAGGTACTGGAGGCAAAGGTTGGAACTTTAAGTCTTGGGTTAAAAAGAAAATTGGATACTGGGAACCTCGTGATGTTATATCAACAGTTGAAAAATATGTTGAGCTAAATAGGGATCATATTAATACAGATAAGATCGCTGTATGGGGCTGGTCTTATGGTGGGTACACAACTTTGAAAACAATCGAGTTAGACGCCGGTAAGTTGTTCAAATTTGCTATAGCAGTTGCACCAGTCACGGACTGGAGGCGCTATGATTCCATATATACTGAAAGATTTATGAAATTACCAAATTCTAATGAAGAAGGCTATGAAAATGCTATTGTTAGGGATGCATCGGCATTTGGAAAAATTAAAAGGCTATTCATATTACATGGTACCGCAGATGATAATGTGCACATAGAAAACACATTGACATTTGTTGATAAGTTAAATGAAAATGATGTTGCAAATTACGATATGCACATATTCCCAAACTCCGACCATTCCATTAGCCATAACAATGCTTCTAAAATACTCTTCACCAAGCTATACGAATGGCTGTCAAATGCCTTCCACTCTACGACATTCGAATAAATTACTTAAAATTGCATGCATAAACGATTATAAAGACTCTGTATAATATATAATCAAATTAAATTAAGATAGACATTTTTTATTTATTCATGCTTTCGTTTTTCTCTTTTTAGCTGCGGTGCCCTTTGTACCAGCAGCTGCTCTCTTTTTGGGCTTTGCCTTCTGTTTGATTAATTTGTCTTTCTTCAAATCATTATCATCCTGTGTATCTTCATCATTAGCAGGAACAGTATCATCTGCATCTACAACATCTTCAAAGTCAGGTCTCTCCTTAGCTCCAGAAGAAACTCCAACAGTGGTACCAGTTCTGTAAATTGCTACTGGATGTGTGGTACTATTATACTTTCTAGTGAAGCTACTCTTAACTGCAGTTGGGATTTTCTTTATTTGCGCATCTGTAACGTCCGGCCCAATCATGAAATCCATAATTGTATCCCAATCTTCCTTTGTTAGATAATACTCATCTAATAATGTAATTATATCATCGATAGCATCAGCACCATCCCTCACCAACGGGTTTAATAATTTACGCTTTAATGTTGGCATATATTCCATTCTAAAGCTAAACTTATTAGCAGACGTGCTCAACCTAGTATGATATTGTAACTCTTGCAATAGTCTATAATATTTACCCATTTTAGAGTTCTGGCCTAACCATGAGGAAAAGTTAATTCTTCCGGCCATTTGTCCAGCTACTTTAGATGAAGGTCTTACAGAAGATAAGACCGCATGCAAAGGCAATAAACTCCATAGTTGTTCACTACTACGAATTTTTCTTTCAACCAGGTCTCCTTGTGATATACTATCTGCTGCTTCAGCGACAGCCTGTAGATGTGTTTGTCCTTTCTTCAACACCGATGGTCTTGTATTTAAGTAATTTTCTTGTATCATTAATGGTGCAAAATCAAAGTCATCAAAATATAGCATGATCTTGTCGTTCAATGTAAATCTTTGAGAGCCCAGTTCAGTGTAGATGCTGCCGTCCAATAATCTATGAGCAATGTCAAAAGGTTTCAATGCTATATTCTTTTCCCATGCTGAGGAAATGTCTCCTATATTCTCATGATTGATTGTCTTTGTAGTTTTAGAAACAGTAGATAATAAATTGATGATCTGTCTAATATCACCTCTAGTGGTTTGTACTAGCTTATCAATAATATTGGGGTCTAGCTTAAATTTCTCTCTCAAAGCTATAGTCATTAGTCTTGCTTTTACGCTATTGGCATCTGGTCGTCTAAATTGGATATCTAGACACACCCTGTCAAATGGTCTCATCTTTGGTAAAGTTCTTTCATTACAGATTAGAATTAGCGGGGTAGATGTTTTACGACAGAACTGGGCTAGCTGACCGACACCACCTCTATCCCCGCCACTCATACCATCGACTTCATCCATTACAATTACAAATCTCGATCCATTGGAACCGTCGTTTTGACCATTATTACTCTTTAATAAACCAACAATAGAGAAGTTATCAAGGGCGTTCTTTACACCATTGTTTAGTAAGCTTTTTGAACGTACATCAGATGCATTCTGTTCCAATACATCATAACCCAGTTCTTTGGCTACAAGGTGGGCAGCCGTAGTTTTACCGATACCTGGAGGACCATACAGCATAGCAGCTCTATATATACCAGTACCGTCTCTGCCTGGATTTTTGAAACCATTTTGTTTATTGGATTCCCAATTACTTAGCCAGTTCTTCAATTTGTTAACGCTAGTCTTGTTACCACAAATTTGCTGTAGACTTGTTGGTGCATATTTGACGGTCCATAGTTTATCTTCTTCTCTTACTTCTTCCCTCACTGGTGCAGATCCTGACTGCCTATTACTGGCCTGTTCACGTTTAAGTTTCAGGGCTTTCTCCCTTTCAGCTTTCTCCATTTCCTCCGCTTCTTTCATTGCTTGTCTCTCCTGCTCTTCCAACTTTTGCTTAGCCTTTTCTGCGGCATCACCAGAACCACCTTCAGCAGGCATACCAGCAATCAATTGCTTAAATCCATCTTCGTCAATGGCCTTGATCTTCAATTCCTTGATCTTTTCCAATTTTTTGGGACCTGCCTCATCGCCAAGAACAACCACGGAGGTCTTCTTTGAGATAGCTTTCGTAACACGACCCCCATACCTCTTAGCCAAGGTCTCAGCAGCACCCCTCTCTATTGTTGGTAAAGTACCAGTAAACACAAATGTCAGCCCAAGAAGACAGTTAGGCTGGCCCTCGGGCACATCAGTATCCATTGCCTCAACTGCACCATCTGTATTCCCAGCACGTCTAAAATCGAAGGTCACATTCTCCTTAACATGTACTTTATCCAGATCGACACTTGGAATAGTATCTAGTACTTCCTGAGCAGTAACTGCTTTAGTTGGCGCTTTCTTAGCTTCTGGCTTTGGTTCTTCTTTCTTCACCTCTTTCTTAACTGCAGGCTTCGATTCCTGTTTTTTTATCTCTTTCTTAGCTTCTGGCTTCAAATCCTCTTTCTTTACCTCTTTCTTAACTTCTGGTTTCACGTCTTCTTTCTTCACCTCTTTCTTAACTTCTTTCTCGACTGGATCGTCATCGATCAGCTCTAACATGTCATCATCGTCCAGATCAATCACCTCTGGTTCCTTCTTAGGCTTCACTGTGGGCTTCGCCGTGGGCTTTTTGGCATTACCCCCTTTCTTCCCAAAGAAGTCTGTTATATTTACCATTCCTGACTATTTAATCCCGTGCTTCAATGGCTCTTGAAGTCGTTTTATTGTATTTGATCTTGTAATTTAGGTTAGCTAATAGCGTTGAAGAAAAATCTTTCTTAAAGGCTCGTTGTTTTTTTAAAAAAAAAATAAAAAAATGAAAAAAAAATGCTTTGGCTTGAAATACTTCAGCAAGATCAAAACTATTTTAGATAGAAGTTCTTTTTAATCAATCGAGACTGGAACACATCAAGATACAGCAATGGGTAAGAAGAAGAGCGGCAAGAAGGCGCAACAAGAGAAGAAGGCCGTGAAGGAGGCAATTGATAACACGCCTGAAACGAAACAGGAGGAAGTACAAAATGATGTCGAACAAGAAGTAACGCAAGAAGTAGTACAGGAAGTACCAGAAGGACAAGTAGAAAGGGAAGAAGGACAAGAAGAAGAAGAACAGAAGAAAGAACAAGAACAAGAACAAGAACAAGAAGCACAGAATGAGGAAGTAGAACAACAAGAAGAAATAAAGGATGAGGAAGCACAACAAGGGCAGGATGATGAAGAAGAAAGCTATGAGAAGATTAAGGAGGAGCGTGATAAGTTGGAGAGTCAATACCAAATGCTGGTGAGTCGAGTTGCCTCTATGAAGACTGTTTTTAGCAAGATGAAAGAAGCTCAGCAGGAACTGGAAGTAGTAAAGGAGCAATTGAGTGAATACGAGTCTCAGAACCTGACATTGAAAAACAAAGTGAACCAATTAAGTAACGAAAGAAAGGATTATGAGGAGACTATCTCAACGATGAATAAAGAGCTTTCCAGTCTTGAGAATGAACAAGAGAGTTCAACTGAGAAGTTAAAGCAATATGAGAATAAGATCCACGAATTGGAGCAGCAAGTCGAGGCAAATAGCGAGATATCTAAGTCAGAGATGAAACATCTAAAAAAGGAAAAGGACCAATTGGCATCCCAGGCTCAGGAACTTCTTGTGGTGATTGATAACAATAATCAGGACCTGAGCGATTTGAAGGAGGAAAATGAAGACCTAAAACAGAACATCGAAAGTTTGGAAAGCGACAAGGTGAAGTTACAAAATACCATAAACGATATGGAGTTGCAGATTGATGCTGCAGACAAAAAGAGTAAAGAGAACCTTGATGAAAAGGACAGACAGATAGATTCCCTAAAGGCCCAGTTAGATCAAGTGATAGACGAAAAGAAAGCTGAATCTGAGAAGATAAAGGAGCTGGAGAAACAATTGGAGACAATGAAGGAAGATGTCACGTTGAAAGAAAAATTTGAAAAGGAATCAAAAGAGCATGCATTGCAAATCGGCAAACTTCGTCATGAAGCCATTGTATTGAACGAGCATTTGACCAAGGCTCTAGCCATGTTAAAACAATCTAGTGATTCTGAGTCTGTCGATAAAGAGTTGATCTCAAACCTGCTGATATCTTTTGTCTCCATACCAAGAGCAGACCCAAGAAAGTTCGAGGTTCTAGAACTCTTATCGAATTTCCTAAATTGGGACGACGATAAGAAGAGACAGGCTGGCTTAATGTTCACTACTGAGCAAGACAATAACGGAAACAAGAAGACGCCATCTCGAACTGAGAGCTTTGTTGCTATGTGGACTGATTTCCTCGAGCGTGAGAGCGAGAAGAAGTAATGCATTTAGAAACTATAAATACCTGTATAATTCAAATATATTAATAGAGATTTTTTTTGGAACAATTACACCCTATTTGAACCACTTATTAAGTTCGGACATACGTTACTGGTCACGAGTCAATTAACGCCCACTCGGTCCATGTAATAAAGAGGGGCGTACATATGCGACATCAGGACCTACATTTATTACAACTATTGTTTAATCGAATAACTTATGTAGTTGATATTTTCACATGTCCTTCACACCTCGTCAAAAAAGAGTTCTCTTCTGCATACCTCAAAACATAGTATTGACCTCACGAGCATGCGGCCAATGGTCAACGTCATTGTTATGCATCACTGGCTTATATATTATCTCTTCTTGATAACCTCAACTCTCAATAAAAAAAAAGGTATGGCAGTATCCTTTTTTTGAGATAAATATTGCCATAATAAGAAAACTGGCTCTGGTAACAAACAAAGGGCCTTAAAACCCTAGTCATTTTCTTTTAAGGAACAATGCATGAATGCCTTCATTGCAGAGGTTGCATGTCATCCATCGTACTTCAGAGTTCATTTCAGTTCTTCTTGGTGGAGAGCTTTTAAATATATATAACACATATAATACAACCAGAATTGAATATAATTCTAGTCATTCTGTGACTAAATATTTCAGCTGGTTTAAAAACAAATACTGCACAACCTTTAATTGTAAATAAATGAGATCATTGACTACCGGAAATATTGTTTCGCAATATCTTGAGACACCCACAGAGGAATATAATAGTTACAAATCGCAATTCCAGCAACAAATTGACAATGCTAGGCTGGAGACCCGTAGTATTTATGCACAGTTGGATAAAATCAAAACCAAGAAGAGGGACACCGATTTATTCCATATGACTCAGGACATCCCTAAGCTTGATAAGACCAAGCTCAACATTAAACCTTTGATGGCGTTGAAAGGTCACACAAATAAAATCGCAGACTTCAGGTGGAGTACTAACTCGAGGAGAATACTGAGTGCCAGCCAGGATGGATATATGATTATTTGGGAAAGTGATACAGGGCTTAAGAAACATGCCATACCATTGGAATCGAAGTGGGTCTTATCAGCAGCGATATCACCGAGTGGGAGGCTTGCGGCTAGTGCTGGTTTGAACAATAATTGTACAATATATAAAGTTCCAACCACTGAAATTATCAACCAACAGATTGTAGCAATTTTCAAAGGTCATACAGGGTATATCTCCGACGTAGATTTCATTGATGAGCCTCAGGTAGTGACATCCAGTGGAGATATGACATGCGCTTTGTGGGATATCAACAAATCCAAGCGTATCAGGGAGTACTCAAGTCATCTAGGTGATGTATTATCTTTGAGTGTTCCGAAAACACTACAAGGCAAATCCAACATATTCGCCAGTTGCGGTTCTGACGGTTATACATACTTCTGGGACACCAGGTCACCGGCTGCTACACAACATTTTGCCATAAATGAAAGGGATGTGAATTGCATCCAGTACTTTAGGGATAACAACTCTATTGCCATTGGAAATGAAGATGGTGTGATTATCTTGTTTGACACAAGGGCAGATTGTCCCATTGCTACGTACTCTATTAACGATAGAAACTCGTCGAGACAAAAAGAGCAGACTTATTTCGCTACAACTGAACTTAGAGGCAGTAGCAGTAGTAGTTCTCCGAGAACTCCAATATCGATTCTATCAAATTGTTTCGAAGATAGAGGTGTAGTGTCAATAGATTTCAGCCGCTCCGGAAGACTCATGTATGCCTGTTATATTAACCTTGGGTGCATAATTTGGGACACTTTGAAGGGAGATGTTGTCGGAACATTGGAGGGTCAAGGACCTAAGATCAGTGGCATCCGAGCTAGTCCTGATGGATTGGCTATATGTACAGGTTCCTGGGATCAGAATCTAAAACTCTGGTCCCCGAAATATCCTACATGACAGATTACATTTGAGGAAATAGTAGACATCTAACTTTTTCTTTTTATTTCCGTTAATTCATTTCTTAATTCGTTAGTTTCCATTCTTCATAGCATTTCATTCCCTTATTATTCTTATCTATAAGATTTGTTTTTTTTTTCTTAGATAACTTAGATACCTGTTAATGATTCATGCTTATTCATAAATTCCCCAAGACATATTATCAGTTCGTCTGGTAGCTCGCTAAGACACAGTACTGCCTCTTCATTCTTGGGTTTCTTATTCAAGTAGTTTCTCACTGCTGGATTGGATACCACTTTTTGCAGAAATTCTTGAATTTTATCCTCGTCCAACTTGCTAACGTCTCGAACCCACTTTGGTAATTCTGAATTACTTTTTATCACAGATTCTGCAAAATCTGCCTCTAGATCAAACCATCTGGACAGGAGTGCGTGGAGTGGAGGATTCTGATGATAAGGCACAGCGACTTCAAAATCAATTGCATACGCATCTTCAACAAATGACAAATCGTGTAAAAGTTTCACAGTACCACCATGTTCTTTCAATGTACATATTAGCTGCAGGTCAAACTCTCCCCAACCAATTTCTTCTAGCGCAAACGGTGGTTCAGAAACTTTTCTCTTAGGCTTTGCAAACGTAGGATGTAAATGATAAGTAATATACGAAATAATCTCAGCAGGTGTCTCATTCCCATGTTTATCTAACATCATAACTTCCATCCTCCATTGACGGAGAGGCAACTCACCGCTGTTAGGCTCCTGATCCAACAACACTGCCTGTTGAGTCTTCACTCGAAACACGACATTCACTACGCCATTCATTTAGGCAACTTATAGAAAAGAGATAAAATGGAGAAAGAATAATCGTTGCCTCAGTAAGGTAAGGAGATCAGTTACCAAGGAAAATACCTGATGTCAAAATGAGTAACTGATCAAAAACATTTATACGCCAACTGTTGTTTGATCCATTTAAAGCTTCTAAGCTCATCGCCTACTTCACTTGAAAAAATATTGAATTCGCTACAGCACAGAAAATGTCGTAGAAACTGGCATGGAAAGCTGGTTTGGCTCTATTTACTAATATTGATATGTATTTAGGACATTACAAAGGTTGCTATTGTGACCATAACGGAGCAGAATAATACAAAGAATTCGTTCCATCCCATGCTAACCATGTAAGCTTGTGAGGTTCCTTCTTCATGTTCAAACATTATCTCGTTTGTAGGCTGTTCATAGGTACTGGCCTCAGTATCTCGAAGAGATACATTGCTCGGGGCTGCAACAACTATCGAAGGTGCAGCTGTTATGGTTTTCTTGGCTGGGTGGAATGTAGTTGATAAGCAACTTGCTTCGGCGCAAATCCGTGACTCCCAGACAAATAACGTTGTAGGCCCTGTAAATACAACTGCGTGATTGTTTGAACCAAGGTCTATTGTTTTTGGGCCAGAATTATGGTCTTTTATATCCTCTAATAATGGCAATGATATGAGATCAGACTCTACGGGTCTCTTGTTATCTTCAATATTGTATGTGGTTGATGGTTCTAACATAAAAGTGTTTGATGAGTACACTAACAATGTGGTTGAAGGGCCCAAAGCAACTTCTCCAGGTATTTTAATATTTTTAATTTGTGTTTCTGATGGTTGTTCTCCAAGATTCTGGCTCTCCTGCTCTAATTCTTGCTTGCTATTGTCAAAGTTGTCAATATTCTCCTTGAGAATCTCTTCAAGAATAAATTCCACTTCAGGGAATTTCTTACTGTTTACAAACAATTCAGGTTCCAATACAAACAATTCCAAGAGGACACTTTGAGAGGTGACCGGGTGTACGGAGCTCACCATTTTATTAAAATTAATAAATTTATAATCCCTTGGGGAATTTGTGAATATGATCTCAGAACTGTCGCCTAATTTTTCTATGATGTTCTTGTCCTTTGGGGAATCGGGACTTAATATAAGTATGTTATTAAATTCATCGATTTCAAAGTTGAATGATATTTTTTGATGTAAATTTTTGGCCAAACAGAAATTTGCTGCAAGGGCAATACATAATTTAGAATACAGCTTCATTACTATTCGGTTGATAGTTATATTGTTAGAAATTAGATTTTGTTTAGTAGAAAATTATTATTCTATATCTTTTTTCTTAATTTTCAATCTTTGAATTTTACCAATATCCAAGGCGTATCGATTTTGTGTCAAGGGATATACACTAAGATATGATCAAAAAAAAAAAGAAAAGGTGAGGAAACAAAGAAGATAAGGAAGTAAGCATATATTATTTGGATTTAAAATATGGCCATACATCACATTGATTATCGCTATTTACAAGTATGTCCATTCTCTAAAGTTTAAAAAATGGAAAAATAAAACTTCAATTCTATTTGAAAATTGACTTAAACTGTGAAACCACGGCAGACCTAATAGCCTTTTGCGATGCTTTCCATTCGTTGGTTATCTTGTCCCAGTCAAATTTACTAAATACTTGTTTTAACTGTAGATCAGGTTCGTTTTTCTTCAGTTCCTGCAAGAAGTCAATAACTTTTGCCTCTATTTCCTCCTTTGAAGCAACAGGGATGTCCTTCAGGTACTTGCCAATCACTTCAATCTCTTGCTTTTCCTTCTCAGCAAGATCATCACGCTTGTTAGCTACGTACTCCTGCACAGAGTCCGTACGCTGCTGGATCATCTTCGTGAACGTATCATGCAGGGCAAACTCATCTAGCTCGCCTTTCTTTTTCATATCGATTTCACTGTTCTTTATGGTAGACATGATGCTCTTAATTGCAGTCTTCTTCAGCTGGTCCTTCTTGATCATCGCATCCTTCATATCCTGCTTCAGAGTGGCCATTAACGTAGTATAAATACTGTTGTACCTGACATTCTTTACCAACCCATTGTATTGCAGCCCATTGTAATGACCAAACCTAAGAGCACCACCAAAGGCACGACTACTAACACGAAACATTGCTTGTATTGTTTATATTTGCTAGTTGTTTGTTTCCATTGCTAAAAATAAATTGCATCCCTTCAAAAGTATTCACTTCTATTTAGATTAATTGCTAAAAAAATTTAAATATTAAAAAACACATAAATATATCGTCCCTTATGAGTTAAACCAAATGACTCAAGATAGCTTGAAGAATTGCATATTAATTATTAGCCGCTTTATATAGAGAAATTACTAATTAAAAAATTAAGATTTTAAACTTCGTATTACATAAACATTACGTTATCATTAATTTATGTTGTTCTAATTTAACCGCTTAATTGGACCCTGAAAAGAGCATTTCACACAGAAACCACCGCAGACCCCCCTTGAAACTTTTTTTCACATTAAAAAAAAAATTAATTAGCTTCTAAATTTAAAATAAAAAAAAAAAAAAAGAAATCGAGAAAATATCTTCATGAAGGCGTAGATCCCAAGAATTCTTGCTTTTTTTTTATTTTTCTTAGGATCAGAATAACTTGCAACAATAACTTGAAAGGGGGGGGCGTGAGAGAAAGAGGACGATAAATAACTTCTTTAATATCAATAGAAACTAATAAGAACGTATACACAAACGAAACAATACAGAAAAGAACAAAATAAAACAAAATAATCATACTAATAACAAAACTATGGCTCGCTGTGCGGTGGGCGCCACTGTTGATCTGACTGGGAAGAATCTTGAGACTGTTCGGGACGGTTTGTTCTCAAGCCATGTAGGACCTGTTTTAGTTTTTGACTTGGAGTCCTCACAACAGGAGTTTTTAATGCAGAATGAGGACAAGAGCATTTTGAAAGTGAGTTTGAAACTTCCAACTACGTTAGTCAAAAGACCCGTGTATGGGTTTCAGAAACTTATTGATGTTGCGCTGGATGAAGAAAGGAAGGCAACGGTGATGGATCTGATAAACAAAAGTAAGACTGTCGTGTTTTTCGATAACGTGTCTAGTTTTCACAGTTGTCTGGTTACCACGTACTGTTTTATTGATAAGTTTATCAGCTACATGGACTCGTGTCACAAACGCCCCGATCAACTTTATGTGTTGTCCTCTGCTGCTGATCTCGAGAATGTACATTTTGTTCCTGTGAAGACAGTGACAAAGAAACGAAGACTCAGTCTGAAGTTGGAGATACCCAAGAGGGATATGTTTGTCAGCAGTTTTAAGAAGAATAATGACACGCTCCTGTACACGCCCAACTCATTAAAGACTTACTTTTCAGTGGATATACCAAATATTGAAAATATTGAAAAGTTGCCACAGTGGCTCAGATACTATTCTAGTCCTAACGATAAGGATGTCATACTCTTAAAAATTTACGAAAACTTCAAGTTACTCGAAAATATGGAGACTAAACGACTTGAAAGATGTTTGAATTTTGGTAAAAGCCCCATGGCCCAAAACAGCATCTCAGAAAACTATACGCAAGAGAGAGCTGGCTCTTCGAAAATATATTCCTTAACGTACTTACAAAAACAATTCAAACAAAGCACCCAAAATAAAATGAAAGATTTGAAATTAGCTATACCAGACTTTGATGAAAAACCATCTTCATCGAATTCATCTTCATCCATGGAAACAGATAGTGATATCCTGGAGACACCACTAAACAATTACGAGATTTCTAAAGGTATTCAATCTATCCACCGTAATCGGTACTCAAACATATTACCATATGAGCATACAAGAGTAAAATTAGAACCATCGCCAAATGCAAATAGAAAGATGCACTTTCCCACAATGGATTCATCTAATAAAATGGAAGAGGATACTGATTCCTATTTTGGAGACGAAGTGCAAGTATGTCCAACTCTTTCGAGGACTCCAAAGGATGGTAGCTCCCAATTTAACGACTACTTCAACGCCAGTTATTTATCATTACCACAAATTAATCCAGATTTCCGCTATATTGCCACACAGGCACCTTTACCATCTACTGTCGATGACTTCTGGAAAGTAATATCAACATCAAAGGTTAAAATTATCATATCTTTGAACTCCGATGATGAGTTGGATTTGAAGAAATGGGACATTTATTGGAATGACCAAACCTGTCATAAGTTTAGGATCGATATAACAGATGTATTCGAAAATGTTTGTGGCCTAGACGGATGTGTTCTAAGAGTGTTCCATGTGAGAAAAGCCGACAAACCCATGAATCCTATGGTTGTATATCAAATTCAATACAAGAAGTGGTTGGATTCGTGTGGCATCCAGATGAAAGATATATTTAAATTATACCGCCTCAAGTCAATGCTAACTGTTAATGCAGGTATGCTAATTTCAGATTTGAAATCTGGCATATATGACGATACCAAGGATTGCAAATATCTTCAATCAAATGATAGCAGTTACTTAGAATTGGTGAAGAAAAACCCACTTCTAGTTCATTGTTCAGCAGGGTGTGGTCGGACTGGTGTTTTTATTACCTTAGACTTCCTATTGAATATTCTTTCAGAAAATACTAGCAAATCAAATAAAATTGATGTCTGGAATGTTCCTCATGACTTAATCTTTATCATCGTAAATGAGTTAAGAAGACAAAGAGTATCGATGGTACAAAATTTAACGCAATATATCGCATGCTATCAATCGCTCTTAGAATATTTTTCCAACGAAAGATATGTAAAGAAATAACGATACATTACTCAGTGCCCTATATTTATTGATTTTTTTTATTCTTTCTTCCTTTTCCTAACTGATAAACATACCCCTGTGAACTACAGGTGGCTTTTCAAAGCCCTTGACGAGCGTTCACATTCATGCAAGTGTTGATATCATTTTTTTCTTATTCTTACATTGACTTCAACGACATTTATTAATCTGAGTTCATTTTCTTTATACGCGCATTTCGTCACAGAGCAAGTGATACTACTTTATATAATTTGTATACCTACAGATCCCATACTAGATTCGATAGAATTTTATACAGCATACCCATTTTTTATTCATTTTCTCAGTGTTTGATAATTGATGCAACTTATTTATTCAATAAAAATCCCTTCCATAATATATATTACAGTTATATATCAAGTTAATTGATAACTTTGAATGCGAGAGACTAAATCTGTTTATTATTAAAGACAGAGGGAAATCAGACCAAAAAAAAAAAAAGATTAAAAAAAAAAAAATAGTGACAGTAACTGCTCAACGGATTATTCTTGAAAAAATGTCCAAAGAGGAGCTTAAATTAGCCTGTTCAATTATAATATAATGCAAGTAACAAAATACAGTTATTTTAGTATTTTATCATTATTTTTATCCTAATTTTTTATCCAACATTAAAGAAAATTAAAATTAAAATTAAGAAGAAGAAACTTTTAAGAATAAAGTACTTAAGATGATGCACGGTGAGCTTCATTACCACCAGCCCAGTGACGTTCAACATAACCCAGCTGTTGCTTAACCATCTTGACAGTCTCGGGATCACCCATATTCTTGCCGGCATTATCTGAAATCTTAATGGCATGGTTACCGTTTACTTCCAATAATTTAATAACAATATTAAGTGGGTCACTCTTCAAAGATGGGTCTGATTTTTTACGGAAGTCATTGGTGAAGTTTGTACCGATACCAAAGGTAGCCTTGATACCATTATCATGGGCAACCTTACCATATTGAATAGCTCTTTCAATGTTTAGAGAGTCAGAGTAACAAATGAACTTTGAGAACTTTGGAAGTTTTAATACGTCATGGTAATGATGAGCAATCTTTTCTGTGTATTTTATTGGATCACCAGAGTCCTGTCTTACACCGATGTAGTACTCGGAGTATGGAGGTTTGAAGCTTTTCAAGAAATCGTCTGTACCAAAGGTGTCTGTTAAGGCCAAACCGGCATTTTCACCACCAAAAGTGTTAACCCAATAGTCCATGGCATTCTTGTTGGCATTTGGGTAATCGCCAGTAATGGATGCGATACCCATAACCCATTCATGGGCAACAGTACCTATTGGCTTCACATTGTATTTTCTTGCAAAGTATATATTAGAAGTACCTAAAAGAAGTGGTCTGTAATTTACAGGGTCTTCTTTTACTGCGTTGATAATACCTTCCATCACCATATCTTGTGTCTCAAAGGATCTACGACGTCTAGTACCGAACTCACTGAACGGTAGTTTGTTTGCAAAAAGTTGTAGAGCCTTAGACTTTGCTTGTTCTATTTGATTAGTGTAATCCCAATCAGTGTCAACAAACTTGAAATAAGCTTCCGATAAAAGAGCTAAGATTGGAATTTCATACAAAATGGTTTCAACCCATAAACCTTTCACAAGAATATGAAGCTGGTACATATCTTCTTGATCTTTAACAGGTTCGTAGCTCATTTCTATCTGTTCCTTTGGGTTTAAGGCAAACTTGTGCTCAATGTAATGGAGATACTTGGCCGGCAAGTAAGGAATTTCACGTGCCAAGTATTCAACATCTTCATTAGAAAAACGTAAGTCAGCCAGCATATCAAACTGGGCACTAATCCAGTCGATAGCGGCTTTGTTAAATTGGAACTGGCTAGTTCTGTTGGTGAACTTATAGACCACATGTGCGTCTGGAAAATTAGTAAAAACAGCAGCATGCATAGTTATCTTATACATGTCTGTATCCAAAAGAGATGTGATAACAGGATTCATATTTGTAGTTGTTGTTGTTGTTGTTTTTTTATCTATTATATTGTAATGTTATAATTCCTTAATTTTAATGTAAATATTAAAAGTGAAATTCAGGAAACCAAAAATAAAATTTCAACCTTGACTCACAAAGCAAGTAATTTTAGTATTTTTAATCAGGACTCAAAAAAAGTCAGCAGTTTAAATAAGTTCAAAAAAAAATTATGACTTGCTCTCCTGGTGCATATAATCCGACAATATTGACGTAAAAGAGTCAAAAATTCATGCAGCAAAAAAAAAAAATTCTCATAAATAAATCAACCGTGATAGGAAATAAAAAAAAATTTAACAAAGCAAACCAAAAAAAATTAAAAGTAAAAAAAAGAAACATTGTAGAAAAAAAAAAATTAAAAAAAAATTAGCTAATTAACACGATCTTACTGCAAAGCTTTCCCTTTCAAAAATGCCGAGCTTCGTTTATTAGGAAAAGTAAAACAGAGAGAAAAAGAGCAACACTACCGCAAAAGGGGGGGTTGGAAGGAAATCAAGAAAAATAAAAAAGAAAGAAGTAGATGACGATATGGTCACGTGATGGAAAATGCTTGCTTCTTATTGACCAAACCATATAGTTGCTAATTTTATTTTTTATTTGAAGGACATGTTCCACTAAAGTAGATTTAAGCTGGTCTGTTATTGCTTACTTACTTTTTTTTGAGAAAAGAACCTATAATTTTCACTAGCTTTCTCAAAATGTCAAGACAAAGCACCCTAAATAGTTCTATCCTCATTTTGTAAAGTTGTAATAGATAGACCAGTTAGCCCCCCACGGCAATAGCCATATATATATATCATCCTATCAGTAGTTAGTATGACTGAAGATCAGTGTAAATGCTGGAGAATAACTCACCAATTCATTCTTTTTGTATCTTACTAGAACGCAGAGAATTATTTTAGTCTTATGGTAGAGTAAGAATGAAATAGAAAAGAGTTAACTAAGAAAACTTTAACCGCTCAGCTCTACTTTTTTATAAATATAAATTTTTTCCCAAGGAAGAATTTAAATAAAGAAGAAACTTTTCCTTGCCGCCAAGTTCATGTGATTATTCCGTGTTTTATGATGAATAATGTGATTTACCGTATATAGGTATTGTCAGTCACATAGTGTATCATATTTCACGGGTTCTTTTCAATTTTTTTTTTTTTTTCGAAATTTTTTTTTTCTGAAATTTTTCAGTATTTGATCAATAAGATGGCGATGACCTTTAATAATTGTACAGAATATTTATTAATTATATTGTTTGGAATAAACGTTTTTAAGAATACCGTTGGGGTTTCGTTTCAAGGTTTTTTAGATAGATATAAAAGAATGATTGTTCCAGTGAGGTGTTTTTCTTGTGGTAAGGTTGTTGGTGACAAATGGGAGAGTTATTTGAACATGTTGCAAGAAGATGAACTTGATGAAGGTACAGCTCTATCACGTCTAGGATTAAAGAGATATTGCTGTAGAAGAATGATTCTTACTCATGTGGATTTGATTGAAAAGTTTTTGAGATATAATCCTTTGGAAAAAAGAGATTAAAGAAAAGAAGAGAAAATGCTTACCTCTCTCTATCTCTCTCTATTCTGTACTATATTCTTTAATTAAGGAAATGCTTTATTTAAGAAAGCGAAACGGCGTTTTCCTCTTAATATTTAAAAGAAGAAGAAAATGATATTAATATATGAAACTTCAATGCATCAGCTGGAAAATATGTACTTATTCCATCATTAAGAACAGGAATTTTATTCGTGAAATGAATTCTAATGTCCAACATTCTAACACCTTTACAATTTAAAGGCAAAGGAAAGATAAGAAAACTAAAACAGGTTTGTTTGGACTTGAGCCAATAAAAAGAAAATACTTTTTTTTTTTTTTGGGAGAGAACAGTATAGATTAAAGTCTCTCATCATATAACGAATATTCATTTAAATAAAGTAGCTATTTTTCTATGTACTCACTAACAACAAAAAAATGAAAAAAAATTTGAAAATGAAGATTTAAAATACAAAAAAGGAAAAATTATTAGTTATAGTAGTATTGTAATTATCATTTCTTCATGCCTTTATAAGATTTTTTGAAGACTAAAATGGAATCAATCTTTTCCAAAGCAAGCTCCAATAGTTCTTTTCTTTTCTGTAATTCAATATGTCTAGAAATCTTGGGATCTTCTTTGGCACACATCTCAATCTGTTCATCACCCAACTGGTTTAATCTCTTGTCTAATTCAATAGGAAAATTGTAGAAGAAATCACTTAATAGCTCAACATTCAAGAACAAAACTGCAGTAGATACCAGTTTTTCACTAACAGCACTTAGGAAAATCTCAGGACATCTATCCTTCTCACCTGTTGAGTGGCATTTGGTTTTCAACATTTTTAGTCTAAAAGACAGAACATGAGCTCGTTTGTCTAGAAATAATGCTTCGGAACCTCTCTCGAGTAATAACTTTGACATACCCAATGTTTCTTGTTTGGTTGGGTCTTGTTGGAGATGTTTCATAACGTGTTGTAACTTTTTACTCCCTATGGTATTCTTTATTGCCTCAAATCTTTCATTACATTGACGTAATTCTTCCTTTATGAGCAATAATGAATGTTTCTTTGCGAGACTCCAGTCACGGTCTTCAAGATCAATCTCATATTTGAAAGGTTTAATACAGTTTTCTACCTGATCAGCGGTTGAGTAATATTTTGCATTTAAAACATCCATTGCAGTGTTAGTAACTAGCTCTCTTATTAAGTCGTGGTTCTTCAACTGAGTGGACTCTAAAATGTTGGTAAGTTCCTTTAGAATAGAGTTTGTTACCAACATTGTGGACAATCTGCCAACACCAATTTTGACCAGGCCAGAAGATGCCAGTTCAAGTTTTTTATGCCAATACAGCATTTCATTGTCGCTAATGTTCTTGGAACCATTTGAAAGTTCACTTAGATTTTCATCTTTCCAATACCTTGATGCTAAAAAGTCTAGTATTTTTTGATCCAAACTTGCTTTTAGGATTGATTTCAATTCATTCCTATGGAAATTCTCCTGGAATTCTTTAACAGCAAGTTTTAATACATCAATATTGTTCAATAGATAAGACTTTGGTGTCAACTGTCTATCATTAAACTCAACCTTGAAAAGATAAGAAGTATCATCCAATTCCTGTTGAATAAGAGTAGATGTTGGTTCGAGGGCATTGGACATAGAAATTTCCAAAATCTTAATTAATTTTTCTCTTAGTCTCTTTGTAGAAACTTGACAATCTGAAAATACTTCTTTATGTTCCTTAAAATATGATCTTTCAAATTGCTTTGATAAACTTTGAGTCTTGTTTAAGCTTTGCTCATTTCCACCAGTGATTTCCTTCTTCTTTCCAAAAACACCACCAGATTCTCCAAATAGGGTAGGCATACCTGAAGTTGGAGGTGATTTTGTAATCACACCGACATAACCCATCATTAATGGGTATTTCTTGTTAGTTAAGATTTTTCTAGCATCCTCGGCAGAAACTAGATCCAACTTTGTGATGACACCAATAGTTCTAGAACCTTTTGGATCTGCAACTTTGGAAGCCCGTAGAGCTGAACTATTTGCCAGGTCCACATCTGCGGCAGAGATGGCTAAAATGATATTTGGTTCAGCCAGGTACTTGTCACAAAGTTGACGAATTTTGGATTTAAGTTCCATTGGTTGGTCAGCTGCTTCTACTTGGATGTAACCAGGTAGATCGACGAGCGATAGATCTGGGACGTAAGATGATTTTATTGTTAGCTGAATTGGATCTTCTGAAACCGCTTCAGATGCTGGTACGGCTAAGTTCAATTCAGTTAGCATTCTTTTCACTTCTTTGAAATCCTTCAAATTATATACACGTAGAGAAGGGAAATCGGCAGTGGTTTCACTGGTGTTTGGGGTATTTACAAGGGTCAGTTCAATAGGTCTTCTTGTTACCATGTTAGTACCTTTTGGCAAAAACTCTTTGCCAACAATAGATTCCAATACGGATGATTTACCGGATGACTGGGACCCGATAACCACAATGGATGGAAGTGTCAGGTTTGCGGAAGAAGAATCCACTTTATTTAGAATTGCTCTAATCTCTATCATTTGTTTAGTCAAATTGACCATATCGTCCTGAGTATGGTCAACGTCCTCATACTCATCGTCGTCGTCATCATCATCATCGAACCCATTGCCGTTATTTTTGCCACTCTCTTCGTCAACTAGAGATGAGATCAGAGCCGCAGTAGGTAAAGTACCATCACCTCCGGAATTATCATTTCCTGATCCGTCTCCATTGCTTTCCCAGAACGCTCCAATTTTATCCTTCATGGAATCGCTGAAGTCTTTCAGCCTATCTAGTTTATCCTTGGTGTACGTATTCGCCTCCTCAAGTTTGTACGCAATATAGCTGCCTGCCGCAGCCATGCCTCCACCTACATATACTGGTATTCTTACAACTTTGCCTACTATCTTGGGCAGTATGCTTATATTTCTCTTACTATTCCATATCAAAAATGGCGTGAACCGCTGGTGGTGGAACCGTATCGACTCGAAAAGGATACGATGTGCTGGCTCTAGCCGACCTAGCATCTGTACATCCATCGAGAGCCTTCGGAGGATCATATTCTGAGGCCTAGTCATAATCTTTGTTCCACTCAGTGTAGATACCAGCTGACGCCGAATCAATGGCGATCCCAGTTTCATCATCAATATAATATGTGCTTGTGTGTTTGGGCCTTGACCTCAGAGAGAGAGAGAAACTTATTAACACCTTCTTTTCCTCCTTGTTCTTGATTCCACTTATATGATCCTTGTTAGGAAAGAGATGCCCTTACTTGGTGTTATTAATTTCGCCATCCCCCTCACAACACTAATTTCGTCGTCCAACATTACTTTGCCCTTAGAGAGCCAATCAAACGTTCTGATATTTTAACACCAAACGTCACTAATTGATCTATAAAGAAATGACTCAAACTAGTAAGAAGTTCAAAATGGCAACTACTACAACAACAACAGCCAAAACGATAGCGTATTCACAGATGAAATCATATCATATATTACGAACATATGTATGTTTTTGCAGACCTGCAACAATAAAACATTTATCTACTTGTAAGTACACACCACTGATGTGAATATAAGAACAAGATCAAGGTCTTGTAACTTGGATATTTATTCTTCAAGAGTTGTATGTATTTTTAAACCAAACTTTCAACCAATCCAATAAGCGTCCAATGGAAAAGTGCTCGCGGCTTGGACTTCACCTGTTCTTCTGAATCTTATTTCTTTTCTATCCAGCAATAACGTATGTTCAATTGGTGTAAATGGTGTAAATGGATGTAGTGAAACATTAATGCCAGTTTAAGCCATCACTTTACTTCGCTACGAGTTGCTACTTCAATATACAAAATGTAACCAAGATATTGTGTGGTATTTTACTAAAACTCAATGAACTGATAGCTCCTACTACCTTTTGAATATTCTTGGGAATGGTAGTATAAATTATTGATGGTGTGGTCGTTGTGGTCGTTGTGGTCGTTGTGGTCGCTATTATTGTATCACATGACACAAACGTCCAACATGACAAAATTGAAATCATTCGCGTGTTCTCTGTATGTGGATGTTGAATCCCAAGGTTTATTTCTCAAAGCTATTATTTATTTCTTAGTTCTTTTAGGTGAAAGGGGGAAAGGGAGACAAGTTCAATTGGTTCTTTTACTGTTTTCAATTAAGGCTCGAAATCACAGCTAACCGACAACCCAGTATTTTATTTTAGAGATGTCGTCATTGTCGCTTTACTCGGTTCAAGCTATTCTGATCCTTGACGGACAAGGAGAAAGAGTGTTCTCTAAATATTATGTTCCTCCACATGGTGGCCATGCCGATAGTATATTTGAAAACATGAAGAAGCAACGGAGTTTCGAGAAGGAGCTATTTGAAAAGACACATAAGCAGGATTCAGAAATCTTACTTTTCGAGGATCATCTGGTCCTGTACAAGGAATACATTGATGTGACTTTGTATCTAATTGGTTCTTTGGAAGAGAACGAGATTGTGTTGCAACAGGTCTTTTCTGCATTTAAGGGTTCTCTGGACCTGATCCTAAATTCTGGTATCGACAAGAAGAATATTCAAGAAAACTACGATATGGTTCTGTTAGCTATTGATGAGATTGTTGATAACGGTGTTATCTTAGAGACTGACCCAAGTACAATTGCTGCAAGAGTTAGCAAACCACCAAAGAATGATACACAATTGAATTTGGACCTAGATAAGGGTCTAATGGGTGCCTGGGGCTTCGCAAAGAGTAAGTTACAAGAGAGATTACAACAGGGTTTGTAAGTACGTCGTTTCTTTCTAGAGTATTTTATTTGTATACCAAATATATAAGCAATCTGTAATTTAATTTTGAAATTTATAAATATTATAAGTACCGAAAAAAAGCCTCCTAAGATGTACGATATATCTTTATTCGCTTTGTTCTTATTTTCAAAATGTATCTATCAATTTATGTGCTCTATATAGTACTATTTCTTATTTCTTTTTCTTTTGAGTCTTTCCATTCTTAGATTTGGAATTCTTTGATGCAGGTAGAGTGGCTTTTAGTTTATCGACACTCAGTAAAAGAACCATATCTTGTTCTTTCATTGTCTTGATGTGCTCATGCTCCTCAGGCCAATCCATTTCTTTGTTGGTTTGAGACAAGTCCATCTCTCTGTTCCTAAAGTAATTCAAGATTTCACCCAATGTCTTTGTCTTTTTAGCGTTACCTGGTTGGATCTTCACCTTGTATTTATATTTCAAAAGGGCTGGCCAAGGGGCAAATACTGGAACTACATCCATGATTTCATCTTCTTTTGTTAAAGTAGATTTCAATTCATCTTTAAATTTATTGTAATTTACTTGAACCTTCTCATTTTTAGTGAATTTTAGAGCTTGTTGTTCTTTTTGTCTTGCACGTTTCGCCTTCTTTTGCTCTCTAATCTGTTGTCTTTCTTTTTCTTCTTGCTCTCTCAATTTCTGTTTCTCCATACCTTTTAAGGTACCTAGCGCCTCTAGACGTAATCTCTTCTCATCTTCATCTTGATCAGCATATTTTTTCTGCATTTTCTTTAATTTACCTTTCTTACCACGCACCTTCTTCTTCGGTTGATCCTTTAGTTCAAGATTTGAAAGTTCCTCATTCAAGGTCTCAGTTGTGCTTTCATCATCTTCCGTAATTTCAACAGAGTCTTCTCTCAAGTTCAGCTGTTTTGAAGAGGTTTCGCTGTTGTTTTCTTCATCAACATTTTTGTTTTCGATTTCATCTTCTTTTTCTGCTGATTCGTTATCCACCGGAGCATCTTTATTATCGTGTACCTGTTCTTCTTCTTTAACTTCAGGCTCCACTTCCTCGATGTCATCTTCGAACTCATTTTCCGCAGTTTTTATTTTCCATAGGAAACCAAGACCCATGACCAATTGAGCTGGTGGAAGCATACTTTTCTGCTTTTCATTCTTTAGTCTGAAAGTACCTACAGGTAAGACACTATTGTCTACAGAATCGAATTTGGTGACATTCTTAGCAAAACACCACCATGGCGAAGAGGCAATTTTCTTTTGCCAAGCAGGACTAGATGACATACAGAATATACCTGCTTGCATCAATGTATTAGGAGGAACTTCCTTGCCATCAGGATTCTTAATCCAAACATGGGTGTCAAAACTATTAGACATGTAAATGTCATCATCTTCTATATATCTACTGAAAATTTGATCATTTTCAGCGCCACTTCTCCCCATTAAAACCAAAAATCCCTCGCTAGAAAAAAACCAGAAATACTTCTCAAAGAAATAAGGCTTTCTAATCTTTTTTAGTACCTCATGAGACTCCTTCAACTTCTTTTTCAACTGTTTTTCAATTTTGTCTTCAATATTTTTCATAGCCTTTTCAATATTTTTTTCAACTTTCTTTTGCTTCTCAGCACTAGTCTTCTTCAAATTGAAATAATTAGTTGCATTTGCATACGCAGATAATGATAGGTCAATAGCAATAGGAATTCTTGGCTTCTCCTTCTTAGAACCCTTTGTAGTTTTTTTCTTGTTGGTGCTTGACTTTTCAACACCTTCTTCGGTTTCAAAATCGGAAAGATCACTGTCACTATCGCTATCACTGTCACTATCACTATCACTAGAGTCATCCTCATCCGAGTCGTCGCTAGAAGATTCATCACTGGAGGATTCACCATCTGAGGAGTCATCTGAGTTTTCATCTTCTGGGTTAGTTAACAAAATTGTGATTTTATTTGATTTCAGATCCAATGGCAATTTTATTAATTTCGCGATGTCATTGCCCTTTGACTGTTCACTCTGGATTAATTTCTCAATTGTATTCCAATCCATTTGTTGTTCTACCAATCCTAAAACTGCACTCTTTGCTTCCTCCACTAAATCAGCATTAGCAATCAATATATTACCCTTTGTCTCGTTAGATGTTTGCACATCACGTAGGGCCTGGATCTTTCTCTGATTTTCAGTTCTAGCAGCTTCAATTTTTTGTTTGGCTTGAACCTCTTGGTTTTGAATCTTTAAGGCATACTTAGATGACTCAATAGTGGAGAAAAAATCATCTAAAGTTTTATTGTATTGACCCTCTATCTCGATTATCTTAGAGTTTTCGGAATTTTCTACAAATGGTTTAAAAGGATGGAATGTTTCATAAACAAATTCCAGGTCTGAGCTCGTCTTTTCTGGATCAAAATGAGGATTCTTCTTTGATAATATGTAACCTACTGTTTTTTCCTGGTTCAATAGAGTGTGATATTCGATTTCGGTGGAATTCACAAGTTTTAGGATATCATTGATTTGATCTTGAAAATCCATACATGATTTTGATGGATTGATCCCAACTATCCTTAAGTTTTTAGAAAGTAAATCCGAAGATAAATGTGGCACTTTACTCAAGAGCAGTTTATGAATAGACATTACTCTCAATTTCTTGTTCTTTGAAGAATCAGTGGCTGCTGAGAGTAAATTCAAATCATTTTTATATTTGATTTCTGCTTCTTCAAACCAGCTTTTAATCGTTTCTAAAGAGTAGATCTTTGGTTCCATTTCATCTTCCTCTTCGACTTCATCAAAAATACTATCATCGAACATAGTATACGTCTCACCAACTTTGTTTTCATGCTCATGGACAATTCTTTGTAATGATAAGATCTTCTTGTTCTCATCCAACAAGATAACATTACCAGCACTGAAAAATTCCAATACTAGATAAAACAAACCATCAGAAAATTGTAATACCAGAATTCTATCATTTTTTACCTGTCTCAATGCAGTTAATCTCTTAGATTTTAAATGCTTACGTAGCTTAACCACAAACCCAGATGGTGTAGGAGGGATAGGCCTGTTAAAATCAGTTAAATGGATACGCAACCCACAATCAACAACAGCATTAAGCTTAGAATCCGGCTTGTTAAATTTCAAAAGAAATTGTCTATTAGAATCAGCAATATTATAGATATTAGACAACCTGTAGCCTTCCAGAGATTCCCTCAATTCTTCTGCAAGAATTTGTAAGTCCAAGGCACTAATTCTTTGCTTCATTGTTTCCTATTTTGCCTCTTCTTTTTTTTCTTTCTCCTAACAGCTAAATGTTTCTATTTCTTAATCTAGGCAAGAGTTACAAGGAACTTGGTGTGATAAAGCTCAATTCAAAGTGGCAAAACTTGTCTGTAAAACTGTTTCTTTTTTGAATTGGGATTTTTTTAAAGGTTTTTTAAACTTTCGCTTTTGAAAAATTTAAGGTTGAAAAAAATTAATGCGATGAGCTGTTGCTTTGCGATGAGCGTCTTTTTATACTTTTATAGTTTTTATCATTGCCAAGTAATTGCTATCAATTGATTAATATAATTAAATCTGTGGTAATCTAGGTAAATTTGTTATATGGAAAATGGGAGATGCTGCGAAGTTCCACCATCCCTACAACCCCTATGATATCCAGTTAGACTTGATGCGATGTGTTTATGAAACACTTGCTGATCCCGATAAGAAAGTTGCTATATTAGAGAGCCCTACTGGTACAGGTAAAACTCTGTCGCTTATTTGCTCTACCTTGACATGGTTGAGAGATAATAAGTCTAGTATACTTGGAGGTCTTAATACAGGAAAAGGTGGAAGTGATGATGATGAGGATGAAGATGAGGATGAGCCTGAATGGGTGAAGGAAACATATGAAACTTCTATTTTGCAAGATAAACTACAATTATTGGATGAATATGAGAAGTATCTTGACGAACTGGAGGTTAAGGAAGTTAAAAATAAGAAAGTTGCTACCTCTGTAGATAATTTTAATAGGAAAAAAAGAATTCTGACATCAAGCGGTACTTCTAAGCAGAGAAATATTGGTACTAGTTCCAAGATTGAAATAGCAATTGAAGATGAGAGTGAGTTTATTGCTAAACCTTATGAATCAGATAGTGAAGAGAGTAGCGGTGGAATGATGGATAAAAAAGAAACTTTGAACAAAGAGGTTCAGGAACTTCTCAAAAAATTTGATACCAAAAAAGAAGAAGATAGTAAAATTAGAATGGGAAGATATGCCTCAGCGTCACAGAATCCAGTAAAAATATATTTCTCTTCGAGAACACATTCACAATTGAATCAGTTTGCTGAACAATTGAAGTTAACTAATTTCCCTACTTCCTTCCCAGGAAAGGTTCAAAAAGAAAGAGTAAAATATATGCCATTAGGTTCTAAAAAACAGCTTTGTATAAATCCTGATGTAACCAAATGGAAAACACTGGAAGCAATAAATGACGCATGTGCAGAGGTGCGACATTCCAAAGAAGGTTGCCCTTATTATAAAAATAATGCAGAATGGCATAATAGTAAAGAGACCAATCTATTCAGAGATGAAGCATACTCAGAGGTTCAAGATATTGAGGATTTAGTCACTATTGGTAAAAATTTAGGAGTTTGTCCATATTATGCATCAAGAGATTTCATTCCTTCTAGTGAAGTAATCACTTTACCTTATCAATACTTACTATCGGAATCGACTAGAATGCACCTCAAAATAGACTTGAAAGATTCAATAGTTGTAATCGATGAGGCCCACAATCTAATAGATACTATAAATGCAATTCATTCCTCTGAAATTTCTATTAATGATTTGAAGAAATGTAAAAGTGGTATTGCCATATATTTACAAAAATTTAAGCTGAAGTTGAATGCTGGTAATAGAGTAAATCTGATGAAGCTGAGTAAGTTAATAGACGTTCTCATTAAGTTTATTTCTAATAATTATAAGAAGCCCGGTCAAGAAATTGATCCTTTTAGTATTCTTGCTGGTCAGAATACGGATATGCTTAACGTGCACAAAATTCTAAAATATATCAAGAAATCTCAAATTGCATATAAACTTGATACATATGTACAAAAGCTTACAGAGGATCCGAAAACTAATAATGCTAAGCCTTCATCAAGACCATTGTTGTACAAAGTTTCCCAATTTTTGGAATGTCTTAACAACCTATCCTCTGAAGGCAGTTTCTTTTTTGAGAAAGGTCAAAGCATTAGATACATGCTACTAGAACCCAGTATTGTCTTTACTGATATTGTAAAAAATGCTAGGTGTGTAATCCTAGCTGGTGGTACGATGGAGCCTACCTCTCAGTTAGTAAGATATCTGTTACCAAACATAGATGAAAGTGCAATTGTCAAATTTTCGTGTAACCACGTTATACCTGACTCCCATTTGCGAACATTCATCGTCGATGAACCCCAATTTGAGTTTACCTTCGAAAAAAGACAACAATTAAGCCTTATTAAGGATCACCTTTTCGAATTTTATTATAAGCTATGCAAAACAGTCCCCAAAAGTGGAGGTATTATTGGTTTTTTCCCAAGTTATAAATATTTGGAAGATGTATTGAAAATTTGGAGAGAGAATAAGTTACTTGAAAAATTGCAATCAGAGCGTAAAGTATTCTATGAGGAAAAAGACGGTGTAGATCCCCTTCCTGCTTATTCAAACGCAATAAAATCTTCTGAAGGTGCAATTTTGTTTGCAATAGTTGGCGGTAAATTATCTGAAGGAATAAATTTCAGCGGAAATTTATGTAGAGCCGTGGTTATGACTGGTTTACCATTCCCAAATGTGTTTAGTGGTGAGCTAATAATCAGCAGAAAACATTTAGAAGAGAAGATCCTTAAGAACGGGGGAACTAAACAGGATGCTAACCTTGCATCTAAAGAGTTTTTTGAAAACATATGTATGAAGGCAGTCAACCAGTCAGTTGGTAGATCAATTAGAAACATTGATGACTACTCCTTAGTTTACCTACTTGATAAGAGATATAATAACGACAATATCAGAAATAAACTATCTAAATGGGTGAGAAATAGAATTCAATTGGAAACGAAATCAAATGCTATCATGAAGTCAACAACCGAGTTTTTCGAGGCTATGGACAAGAGAACTGTATAAAACAGCACTATCATTGTACTATTGACTATTTATTACACTACATATATAATATTACAACACCAGAACTCTTATTTTTATTTATCAGTTTCATATTTCATAATGATCATACAATACTTGAACTTTTAATAAGAACTTGTTAAAGGTGTACCACTGTAGGGACTATTCACAGAGAAGGTTTCCAATAAAGATTTTGTTAGCCAGCCAAATTCATTATGATTGTCGCTAGATATATCGATTATACGTTTTCCAGTAACTGGGCAAATCTTTAGTTTTGTTGAAAGTAGTGGTAAAAATGTTATGGCACACCTTTTCCAGGCGTGATTCTCCACTGAAAGTATAGTTTCTATGTCTTTTACCTCTTGAGCCGTAAAATTTTCTTCTATATCATCACCCTTAATGATAAACGGAACTTCTTCAACCAACGGCTCATGACCAAGAATTGTAGATATGGTATTGATACATGCTTTATCAAGTTCATTTGTAATCTTGTCCTTATTTGACTCACAGTATTCGTAGATGGCCTTAAAGATATAAGAAATATCACTCCGTTCTTCAATAAAATTACTAAATTGCATTTTGATGATAGTCTCCCTTTCCATTAAATGAGCAAGATATTCCTTGAATGGTAATGATTTGTCTAGATGATCGATATCATTTTCAATTGTAGCCGGTATGTTTTTTGGAAGTTTACAGTCATAAATGTTATAGGTTTGATACCATGCTAGGCCAAGTGCTGCCTTTGAGAGATCCCATTGATCATAAAGTGGTATGAAGGTGATGTACAATTTGTTTTCGGACACAATTCTGTATTTTAGAGATATTCTATCGATTGAAAACAATATTGCAACCGAATATCCATCTGGTGATAATGAAATCCCGTATATAAATAGGGAGACCTCGTATCTGTTATACTCATTAAAAAGCGTACACCATTTTTTGAATTTCTTCTCTAGATGTGGGCTTACTACATCATCTTCCATCACGTTAATTACATCTTCTTTAACTGTTACTCTGATACTGCTCTTATTAGATATCAGAATTGCAGATACTTCATCTTCAGCGGTTTGATGATACAACGGGATGATATGGAACGCCTCGTAGTTACTAAAAGTCTCAGTTACAGTTTTCATTGAGGAAAGATTGATACACTCTAGTATACCAGTACTACTTACTAATAAATGGTTGCGCACTAATTTCATATCATTAATTTTAAATCTCGAGCTTTGTTTCACCTCTTTAACCTCATCGAAACCTTCCGTTTTATAGACAGAATTGTCTAGTAAAGAGAAGATTATTGAATGATTCATATCCCATAAAATATCCGTGACCCATTGTCCTCTGGAAGAAGTAGTAGTAGTAATAACTTGAGGAGTCGTAAATGTAAACCGGTTATCCATCTGCTTTTCCACCGTGTAGACGATCAATTGCCCACATTCATTCCCAAGACAAATGTATCTATCATCGGGACTCCAGCATACTGAATGTATGGTTCTTTGCTCGACTGATCCTTCAATTGGCGTAATGTTTGTCGACAAGTTCTGGTCCTCAAAGACAATACAGTTACCATTAGTTGTAAGACATGCCAAGAGATTATGTACATTACTTGGCTTTGACACTCTAATTTTCGATGCTGGATCAGAGTTCAACATAGCATTCTGTCCTGGTTGCACAAATTCAAAAGCGTTCTCCTCTACAGACAGCTCATAGCTTCTCAATTGAAACATATTTCTAGCGTTCCTCTCAACTTGTCTCCTGTAAATAGGTTGTCCCAAGGTTATTTCAGGCGTGGTCCCCAGAATCAAAGTCCCCTCGCGACTCCAGGCCAGCCCATTCTCCCAATCGCTCAGCTCCCTCCTGTTAACATTCAAATCCTTGACCATATTGGTATTATTTTATTTGTTGTTAGCTGTTACCTGGACTGAATTACAACTTCTAATTTGTTTGTTTCTTGTAGGTATTCTCGTGTTCTAACTTTAAAAAAAAAAAAAAAATTAATTATTTGAAGAATTAGGGATCTGACTCAAAATTACATTCTCACCAAGAACAAAGCTTTTGAAGAGTTGGAAAACCCAAGAACAAACAAAAATGTGGCTAGTGCTGTGGTTTCTAGCTTTGTTCATACCTCAGGTGATCTGTGGTGCCGAGAGTAATAATGGAGGTGCCGAAATTAAGTATGAAGGTGCAAGATGTGCTATGTATGGTAATTGTGGTAAGAAATCGATCTTTGGAGCACAGCTACCTTGTCCTGTTGATGATCCTGGTTGGGAGCCTGGTGTTATAGATGATGAGACGAAGAAATTGATGGTGAGTACTTGTGGTGAGGAATGGGCAAGTGTAGATACGCTTTGTTGCAGTAAAGAGCAACTGCAGGCATTGAAAACAAATTTACAGAAGGCACAGATGATTATATCATCGTGTCCTGCCTGTTTGGAGAACTTCAATCAATTGTTCTGTCATTTTACATGTGCACCAAATCAAAGGGATTTTGTGAAGGTTCTCAAGACGGATAAGTCTTCTGATGGCAGAGAGGTGGTTGATGAGCTTAACGTGTTTATGAACAGTAGCTGGGCCTCAGTGTTTTACGATTCCTGTAAAGATATCAAGTTTTCTGCAACTAATGGTTATGCGATGGATCTTATTGGTGGTGGAGCCAAGAACTATACTCAGTTCTTGAAATTTCTAGGCGATAAGAAACCGGCTTTGGGTGGATCTCCGTTTCAAATTAACTACGTTTATAGCATAGAAGATGAGGACGAATATCAATTATTCAATCATAGTGTATACAACTGCAACGACCCTGACTATAAATGTAGTTGTTCTGATTGTGAATTATCTTGTCCTAAATTGGATCCATTGAAAAATGGTAAATGTACTGTTGGACCATTTCCATGTTTTTCTTTCAGCATCCTATTACTTTATATCGCTCTGTTAAGTGCACTGTTAATTTGGTATTCACTATTAAGGAGTGCTAGTAAGCGAAGCATGGCGTTTTTGACTAGAGATGATTTCACGGATTTGGGGGATGAAAGTGACAGGTCTTCTTCAGGAAATCTACTTTTCAATAATCTTGAGACTAAGAAATACGTGATTAATGAAAAAATTTCAAGTGTGATTACGAATTGGACAAACATTACCATTTCTTCACCATTTTTTACATTGTCCCTTGTCGGTTTAATGCTAATTGTTTTTGCGCTTCTACTAACATTTTATGGAGAATTAGAAAGAGATCCGGTGAATTTGTGGGTGAGTAAGAACTCCGATAAATACAAAGAAAAGGTTTATTTTGATGAGCATTTTGGACCATTTTATAGAACTCAGCAGATCTTTGTGGTAAATGAGACAGGACCTGTTCTGTCCCAGTATGATACGTTCAAGTGGTGGTTCGATGTTGAGAAACATATTACTGAGTCATTGACATCTGTCGAAGGAATTACTTACCAAGATATTTGTTTCAGGCCTACCGAGGATTCCACTTGTGTAATTGAATCATTCGTTCAATATTTCGCTGACCAGATGCCTGATGAGAATGACTGGCAGTCGAAATTAGAGAGCTGCTCCAAGTTTCCAGTAAATTGTTTACCCACATTCCAACAACCACTAAAGGGAAATCTATTATTTAGTGGTGACGCCTTGGAAGCCAATGCATTTGTAATAACACTTCTGGTAACTAACCACACAAATTCTGCGAATTTATGGGAAGAACAATTGGAGCAATATCTTCTAAATCTAGAGCTCCCAGAAGGTCTAAGAATGAGTTTTAACACTGAGAGTTCTTTGGAGAAGGAACTTAATAAGAATAACGATGTTTATGTAGTTGTTATTTCCTATTTCATGATGTTCATATATGCTTCCTGGGCTCTAAAGACAAAAACAGGCACCAATAGATTTTGGCTAGGTTTTGCCGGTATTTTGGTAGTTATATTTTCAGTTCTGTGCTCCGCTGGCTTGTTGAGTTTCTTTGGTATTAAATCAACGTTGATTATTGCAGAAGTC
The DNA here is from genome assembly GCA_030556385.1 of Nakaseomyces kungkrabaensis. Lineage (NCBI taxonomy): Eukaryota > Fungi > Ascomycota > Saccharomycetes > Saccharomycetales > Saccharomycetaceae > Nakaseomyces > Nakaseomyces kungkrabaensis. The sequence continues at coordinate 49,464 of JAKTPY010000030.1, read as the reverse complement.
ATCCCATTTTTAATTTTGGCTATTGGTATAGACAATATATTCTTAATTACTCATGAATACGACAGAGTCAGTTTATTACATCCAGAAGAGAGTGTGGAATCCAGGATTACCATTGCAATGGCACATATTTCACCATCAATTATCGCATCATTGTTTTGTCAAGCAGGATGCTTCTTGATTGCTGCTTTTGTTTCAATGCCAGCTGTCCGAAATTTTGCGTTATACTCAGCATTGTCTGTCTTATTTAATGTTATTTTGCAACTCACAGCCTATATCCCAATACTGGTAATATATGAAAAAAAATCAAGCCAATATCAGTTGGCATCGGAAGGCCCAACAGAGCAAACCTCAAGTTGGCAAACTAAAGAAGAATCAATCTTCCAGAATGTTTCAAAGAAGCTGTTACAACTAAGATCTCCCGTGCTAATTAGCTTCTTTGGTTTTTCATTAATGGCTATTGTGTTTCTTCCTGGAGTTAAATATGGTTTGGACCAAACATTGGCAGTACCAAAGAATTCATATCTAGTAGACTATTTCAATGATGTCTATGAATACCTTAATGTGGGTCCTCCTGTCTATTTTGTAGTCAAAGACCTAGACATGACCCACCGAAAGGATCAAAGGAAGGTATGCGGGAAATTCACGACTTGTAATGAGAATTCTCTGGCAAATATCTTGGAACAGGAGAGGTCTAGATCGACTATAACCGAGCCACTAGCAAACTGGTATGATGATTTCATGTCATTCTTGAATCCTGATTTAGATCAATGTTGCCGTTTCAAAAAGGATTCCGACGAAGTGTGTCCACCACATTTCCCCCCTCGTAGATGTGAGACTTGCTACCGCCCAGGTGAATGGAAAAACAATATGGACGGATTTCCACAAGGTTCTGATTTTATGAAGTTCTTCAATATATGGATTGACTCACCAAGTGACCCCTGTGCATTGGGAGGGAAAGCCCCATACTCCTCAAGCATCTCCTATAATAAAACCTCTATCATTTCATCGACATTCCGAACTTCTCATAAACCTCTGAGATCACAAGATGATTTTATAGAGGCCTATAACGATGCAATCAGGATTACCGAGTCCTTTGATTTGGACGTCTTCGCATATTCCCCATTTTACATTTATTTTGTCCAATACAGAGATCTTGGTAAGCTAACGTTAAGTCTTATTGGTGGAGCTATCTCCCTCATTTTTGCATTGTCTAGTTTACTATTGGGCTCCTTGAGAACTGCTGGTCTGTTGACTCTAACGGTGGTGATGATCATTGTTGATATTGGTTTCGTTATGGCAGTAACTGGTATTAACCTCAATGCGGTTAGTTTGGTTAATTTGGTCATATGCATTGGACTGGGAGTCGAATTTTGTGTGCATATTGCAAGAGCATTTACTGTCATTTCAAGGGATACCAAGAATGGTAGGATGGATAGAGTAGAATATGCCATCCAAACTGTTGGTGAGACCGTCTTTAACGGGATAACGATGACGAAGTTCATTGGTGTATGTGTATTAGCATTTGCACAGTCCAAGATATTCGACGTTTTCTACTTTAGAATGTGGTTTGCATTGATCTGCATCGCCTCACTGCATTCACTATTGTTCTTACCAGCGTTACTTTCAGTGGCTGGTGGATCAAGTTATATAGACGGTGTTAAATGAAGGGTGTTACTTTATGTCTGTATGTGATGATTTATGGTTTTATGTATAAAAATAATTTGTAGTTTTGTAAAAAATTTAATTGAAAGATTACTTTTCATTTATATCGCTTTGAGTTACGGGCGAGAACGTAATCATCCAAAACTGAAATTCAAGAGTAATAGAAACAAAGAAAGAGGAGAGAGAATAAGATACTGGAATCTCTTGAAACTTAAGGGAAACAAAAGGCTATAGAAAACTTATTAGAAGCCATTTGGTTCTTTTTTTTTTTGCTGGGTTTGTGTTATATTGTCTGTTGTCCTTGGGTAAAACACTAATAGAAAAGAACCCGACTTGGTTTATAGAGACGATAATTCATGAAATTGATCTCTTATTAAACTGTCAACTGAATGCGAAGTGACTTTAGAATCAAGATAAGAGATAAGGAGATAGAAACTTCTGATTTTATATACTGTTTTGGGAGAAAAGGGAAAAAAAGAAATTCTAACCTTTTTGGTATATGAATGTGATAAAGAGACTAGGAAATGCTGTTTCTAGGAATAGTGAGCGTATTAGTAGCAATACGACGATATTGAAAAATATATCTGAGCAACACTTTGGTAAAGCCAGTAAGTTGGGAGAAAAATCTAGCGTAAAGAGCCCTTCTTTGGGGGTAATTAAAGATGTGGATAAACTAGTAAGAGAGAACCATTCACTTGTTGGTAAGAACTCATGTTATGAAAGAAAGAATGTAAAACAATATTTAGAACCACTAGAAGGGTATAAGTTGAAGAGGCAGCACATCAATACCGATTATAGTACCGATTTATTGCAAGTGCGATATCGTCATGATAAATCAAATAAAGGGACCCGTCTTAGTCTATCGAGGAATCTAATGGTTAAGATCCTTCCTCTATTAATTAGTTGTACTCCTAAGGAGATAAGTGAAATAAAATCAGGTGAAATCTTAAAAAGAAAATTTCCTAGCTACTCTACACAGGAAATTCCTCCAATTCCTGAATTTAATGGTGACTCGAAAGAATTTGAAAGTTATATTGCGCTGCTGACTCATACAGATTTTCTTTACCGAAATTCTTCCAAAAGTAACGGATTAGTACCGAAACTGTTACGGGTATTGATGCATCCAGGTAATTTAAATACTATTGAGTTGCGGACGTCTCAATCTTACAATGATATGATATATTTCTTTAGCAAAAAATATGACTTTGCAACCTGTAGGGAAGTCTTGGCACAGATGAAGGTGGAGGGTTGTCAGCCAAATACTACCACATATAATTTGCTTTTATTAAATATGGTTAAGAACATGAAAATGAAAAAGACTAAACCAATAGACAATGAGGTTATTTTTTACCTCAGAGATATGAAAAAGAATAAGGTTAGAGCAGATCTCATTACATGGAACATATGTTATAACTTCATGCAGGATGAATTATCAAAAGACCTGTACCTTGAGAAACTACTGGAATCTGGAATACCATTGACCTCTGATCTGATCCATACTATAGTGAAAAACTCTTCTGAGACAGGGATTAAATCTACTACCATGTCAATTCTCGATATATTAGGGAATAACTCAGACATGTTGATCAATTTGAAGTTTGTTAACTATCTAATCAAAAGTCTTATCGATCAGAAAGATTTAGAAACCGCATGGAAAGTTTTCAAATATTTTGAACTAAAACAGTTAGAAATCAATTCGGAAACTACATTTATGATAAATGTAAATACACTTAATATATTTCTTAGGGCCTTTGCCACGCAAGGACGTCTAGATCTTTCACTATTAACCTACCACTATTGTACGAGAAATCTATTGGGTCCCCATAAGATACGGCCAGACAAGAACACTTTTGAAATGTTACTGAAATGTTTGGTGAAAAATGGGTACACCAAAAATTTTCCGGTAATAGCTGAATACATCTATCAGCTTGCAGAAAGTTATGGAATCAGGATGAAGAATAACAATTATTGGTCTGTGAAAATTCAGTCCATCATCAAATTTCAATATAAGGACTATAAGTTCAAAGATGACATCAAGAGAAATTTTATACGGTTGGACAATTTCTCATGGGGGTCTAAAGAGCTTCCAAATTACACATCAAAAGTATGGAAAGAAGGTGGGAAAACTACCAGGTCAATTTGTAGATATCTCGGATGTATGCCTCTGACAATACCAAAAGATTCTGGTTCTAAAAATGTTGAACATGATGCATCATTACAAGCCAAAAAATCTCGATATAGACGGAGGATAAAAAGTATTGCCATAAAGAACGCCATGGCTTCGAGAATTCCGTATGCTAAGGACTGGCACAGTAGTTTCAAAGATGAAGTGACGAACAGGAATATCCTCCATACAGAAAGTGATTGAGATTGTAATACTAATACAAGTAACAAACCATGTACATAAAATCTAGCATATATTTATATATACTGTTTGCATAAATTTTTATATTCATTTACCTTATCGTTCTATTAAGCAGACCCGGTCAAGGGATTAATATTCGACTCACATTCAAGAAAATATAATTAAAAATTAAGAAGTATATATAATACTTAGAGTTAGTACTTATGAGAAGTTCGATTAATTCTTTCGACAAGAATAAATAATAAAAGAGACAAATAGAATAATCGAAAATTAAAAAAAAATTAGGAAACTTGTAAAAGAATAAATGTGATTCACAGGAGTAATTTCGAAGTAGAAAAATATTATTGATTACATATTAGAAATATCAAAGTCTTTTTTTTATTCGATCAATGATATCCAATTAGATTAGTTTTCACAATTAGATATTAGGGTTAATGAAAAATAACAAAAAGAAAATAAAGACTATTCCTATTTCTTTACAAGAAAATGAATAACAGAAAAAGAGGTTTTATTCAAATTATTAAAGGGACCCCTTAATTTTCACCTTCGTGGTGTTGTTGCTCTTCTTCTTCCCATTGTTGAGTTTCATCGCCTTCTTGGACTTCCTCTTCACCATCTTCTTCTTCGTAAACATCGTCAACGGTTTGGTGGAAAGATAGAGTTGGCTTGACAGCAGCAATGTCTAGAGTCCAGGATTCTAGAGCAGCTTCAGCATCCATGATAATTTGTCTGGAAGCATCGTAACCGTCGTAGGCTGGTCTAGTCTCACCTGGAGTGACTGGGGAGTCGTCTAGTAGTTCCAATAGAGCCTTACCGTAACCAGCGATCAAGGCAAATTTCTCAGCAAGTTCTCTTTGAGAGTCGAATTGGTAGTTGAAAGCAGCCTTCAACTTTTCTCTGGTAATGTTAGACAATTGAGCTTCAGCAACAAGAGATTCGGCTTCAGCACGGACCAATTCTTGTTCTAGAACAGCAATCTTTGGAGAAGATGGGTCCTTGTACTTCAAGTGTGCGATGTCATCAGTGATCTTTTCCTTACGGTCTCTGGATGGTTGAACGGAAGCCTCGATGTTTCTGATGGACTTCATGGTCACACGGTATTGGTCGTACTTGTCGATGAATTGGTCTTGTAGTTCACCAAGTTCGTAAATCAAAACACCCAACTTGTCAGTAACATCGGAGACATCGTCGTCGTTTTCAGAACCCCATAGAGACAATTGTCTGGCGGCAGCACGTCTTTCGTTAGAGACAACTTCCAAAGCTCTCAAAACGTTCTTTTCAGTCTTGACCAACTGAGACAACTTTCTGGACAATTCTGGACCGAAGTTACCAGCAGTGTTCTTTCTGAAAGAGGAGGCAATACCACCCTTACCGAAGAATCTGGACTTGGTGGAAGATGGTGGAGGTGGTGGGGATTGGATTTGAGCAGCAGTTGGAGCTCTAGCGTTTCTCAAAGAGTAAGTTCTGTGCATTTTTTATATATATTGTGTTTGTTTGTTGGATTCTACTTAAAAAAATTTTTTTAATTGAATGAAAGAAAGAAAGAAAGATAAAAAAGAATTCGTTGTCTTTTTATTCCTTTATTTAAATTATAAGGGAAAAAATTTTTTTTCTTTTACTTTCAACCTTCCCTTTTCCTTGATTAGTATTTTCTCGTGAAGTAATAAAAAAAAAAAAAAAAAGGGAGGTCTCTTTTTTTCCCAAAAGATATTTCTTGGGTATTTTCCCTTATCTCCCTGCGCCAATCCTCTGGTGGATACTCAATTCAAAGTGAAATAAAATAAGAGGGTTGGGTTTCAAGGTGTGTTTAACTTCCTCGACCTCCCATCCCTATTTCTACCTCCTTCTACTGGCATTTCTAAGCAAAATGTAATAAAATTGCATCCCTGTGTGTCAATAATCCAGTCCCCCCCCCCCCCTCTCTTTTTTTTTTTTATGAGTCTGCATCGCTTAGTGCTTCAGGTTTTGCCCGAATTAAAAAAGGCTTTTGTACGCAACTCTTCTTTGTCCCCACCAATATTTTGTAGCCTAGTTGGTTTTCAGTATCGAACTCTCCGTGATTTCTATTTTTGGGTACCTTCTGTACGCACGTTTTTCTCTGAATTAAGAAGAAATCCCTATTTTACCCAATCTCATTGCGTAAAAGGGATGGATGAGCTTACCTCTTCCTCTTCCATTTTTTTCCTGGCCACGGCGCTGTCTAGGAAACACCGAAGTTTCCCTTACCACATATCCCTTTTTTTTTTTTTCTCTTGTTTACTCCCCCTCCCTCCCCGCCTTTCCTTCGCCAAAAAAAAATATATTCTACCCTAATAGGGGCAAATACCCTGGTTAACCCGAAAGAGAGTCCTTGTCGTGGTATTTCCTCTTCAGGAAAAAGGTTTTTGTCTCTTATGATGACCTGATCACAACTTCGTAGTAAGTTATTATCACGTTTTTTTCAATTTGTTGTAGGTCTTAGGGTATGAGTTTAAAAAAAAAAAATGAACCTTTCCCCGTTTAAAGTACAACTGTACAACGGCGGTTAAAATCTGAGTATTTATTAAAGCACTAAAGAAGAAGAAAAAGAAAATGTCCTGGCTATAGTTTTGGAAAGAAAAAAAACCTACAATAAAATTTAGATGCTGTATATAAATAGTAGTCGGATATTCCCTGTATCAACCAAAAACAAAGAGAGTGGGTGGGGGAGGAGGAGAAGACTTCATTTTTTATGTGTGACGGCGGCTAAGATTTTCCCGACTTCTACGCAGTTTCTGGGGATAAGATGAGATCTATATATATTTTTGGACAAATAAGGGGAACGTCAATATAAACAGCAGTTTGCAAAAAAAAACTATGTTTTGTACGTTACTTTCTGAAGGGGCTACAAAAAAAAGGTGTTGCAGGTTAGGAGCGAAATTCTGGGAACGGAAGGAGGGGGGATATGGTGGGCGGCTATCTCAATTTCCATTTTCCGGTAAAAACAGTGGACCGAATGAAAAAGTATAAAAGGGGGGAAGGTAAAGCATTTTTTCTCACAATTTTTCCTTTGTATTTTATTATCTTTTTAAAAATAAAATAATAATAAAACAATATAAACATCAAACAAAATACTACTATATATGGTATGTCAATTACGAATTTTATCATTTCTAACATAGCGTTTCTTATATTCTTTTTCATGCTGTTAATTAACATTACACTTGCTAACAGATTTAGATTGTGGTATGTTTTATGGTTTTGAGAAAAATTTTTGTTGAAAAAAGTAACAATTTAAATCTATTCTTATTTTTGGCATTTTTATGTTTTTGGAATAGATTTTGTGTTACGGAGCATGTAGTACGGAAAAGTTAACTCGAAGTAATGAAAAAAAATGCTATTTATGGGGAAGACAGAGCAAGATTAAAAAAATAGAAATCAACTCAAGTAAACAGAGATTGAAACATATTAATCAAATAAAGATGGTAGAGATATTTGATAGATATGATAGACAATTACGACTATGGGGGAACCACGGTCAGAAACTAATCGAGAAAGCACATATAATCACAGTAATTGATAATACCACACAGGTCACAAAGGATCTTTTATATGAGACGTGGAAAAATTTAGTTTTGATAGGTATCAAACACCTGACACTTGTCAATCTATCAGGACAAGAAATTGAAGTTCATAAATCAAAACTAGTCAATCTCAATAAGGACGTCCTTATTGACTGTGCTGCAAACTTAATAGAAAACAAGCCAACAATCCTCGTGAATGTACGAAAGGAGTTGCAAGATGATCTATTTACCAGCTCTACTTCTGTCACCATTTCATGCAATATCACTGGAATGTGCGGTCACATCCAGAATTATACAGCAGGAACGCACTTTGTCTTTGATTCCCATAATGAAAATAAAGTTCCCGATCTCCGATTAAAAAATCCATGGCCTGAGTACCAAAACTATTTGAATTCATTCAATGAAGTATTATTGGATAGTGATAAGGCGTCTACGGTACCATACCCGGTATTTTTGTATCAAATTATAAAGAAATTTGGAAACCAGCTAAGTACAAAGGAAATCAAGGATCAACTTGACAGATTTTATTTATCCAACATTAATGAAAATGCAATTTATGACATAAATTTCGAACAAGCTAAGAGATTTGCGTATGTCTGCAATAGTCACGATGACTTCATCTCAAAGATACTTCAACCGATTTTTGATCAATTTAATCATGATAGAACTGCAACCTTCGATGTAGAACAAAGAAAATATTTGACAATGTTACAGGCACTACAAACCTTTCTGAAACATGAATTAACTATACCATTCTGTGGTGAGCTACCAGACTTAGAATCAAGCACCGAAAACTTTAATAATTTGAAAATGATTTTTAGAAATAAATTCAACGATGACCACGCAAGTTTTAGAAAGTATATCGTCAATTCGAGTAATGAACCTATCAGTATAAATGATAGTGGTATGTTCATCAAAAATCTGACAAACTTAACTTACTTAAAACCACCAGATTATAATAGCAATTTGGATTTATCATCGATGATTCAGGAAAGAGAATTTATTAACTACTGGAATCATTACTCAGGAAAGACAAAACTGAGGAGTAAGTTATTGGAGATCAATTCTTATTCAACAATTACAATTTTCGCTGGCTTGGTCTCACAAGAAATGATTAAGTTCATCACCCATCAATTTATACCTATTGAGCACGTTATCTTTTTCAATGCCGTTACGAATTACACAGAAACCTTACAATTATAATTATGGCCATAACTCACAGCTCAAACATATTCATGCCACCACCCTACTGGATATATGATATGAATAAAAGAATACGTACCAATGCAAAATATAATACAGTACTATTTATGGTTCAATAAATGACTTCCAATCACAAATCATCAAAAGATCCTTGCATGCCACTATTAGTCTTGGCTTTCTTCTTTTTCATAATGACATCCTTCCAGTCTTCTGTTATATCTTCATCGCTTTCATCATTTTCGGCCTCTTTTGCGATCTCCATTTCAATTGCCTTTCTCTTCAGTTCCATTTTCCTCCTTCTCTCTTGCTTTTCCTCTTTCGTCATTGTTTTGTCAGACCACGACATATTCTTCTTTTTCATTTCAAACTTTAGCTTTTTCTTGTCTTGTATTTCTGCTAGCTTGGACAGCTCCTCTACTCTGGCTTTCTCTCTCTTTTTATCCAGATATTCGTATTTATCCATGTCAACTGGTGGTGGATCCAAAAGCCAACCACCGTCAAAGATACCTTCAACCTCCTCTTTCCTTCTTGTCTTTTCCTGTAAGTACTTAGTTATCTCTGGCATTCTTGGTAGCCTAAACATACCATATAGTTTCCCTAAACTAACATAATCCAGACTTTGAAGCCTGAAAATTGAGCTGGCGGAGTGTTTAGAATAGTAACGAATGAAGGCAACATAAGATTTGACACTAGAATCATAGTTGGCTCTATCTTTTAGTACCCAGCTAACAAATTTATCGTAAAATTCTTGATTACTTATATTAGTGCCACTTACATCAATCTCAATAGGATCGATTTGAATATTTTTTACACTCATGAAATCAATGTAATCTTCTTCCCTACCTTCATTCAAAAACAAAATTGCGCGACCTATTCTATTAGCTCTACCAGTTCTACCACATCTGTGAAGGAAAATGTCGCTGTCTGTTGGTGCATCAATTTGAAGAACTAAATCAACATCAGGAATATCGATACCTCTGGCGGCAACATCTGTAGTTAGCAGTACACAATCAGTTAGCGATGTGCTAAATGTCTCCAAAGCCTTTCTTCTCGACTGGGTGGTTAACTTACCGTGAATCGATACAACTTTAAGGTCCTCTCTCAAGATATCATTGTCATTTTGCTGTAGATAGCGCATGAACTGGTAAAAGAAAGTAACAGAAATACAAGTAGGGAAATATACTATACATTTCTTAAACTTAATCGTGTTCAGCAGCTTTAGCATATTGTTAAATTTCTCTTCTGGTTTCATTACAGCATAAAACAAGTTTAGTGATGTTGGTGCACTACTTCCCTTGGAATTGACAGTGATTTTTACAGGGTTTCTTAAACCTGTTTTGAAAATCAATGAACCTGCACTACTAATAGTAGCTGAAAACAAACCTGTTCTTCTTTGCTTTGGTAGTATCTTCAAAATTTTTTCAACATCTTTAAAGAAACTAATATCCAGTAATCTATCTGCTTCATCTAGAACAACCATTCCACACGAAGTGGTTTTTACACTGGGAGACTGAAGAAATTCAAGGACTCTTCCAGGTGTACCAATCAGAATTTGCGGTCTCTCATCCATTAAAATGTTGATATCATCTCTAACTGTTCTCTCATTTGTACCTACTAAAAGCTGTGTTTTGATAGGATACTGTTCTTCAGGCAAATGTTCCAAAAAGGAGTTTACAACTTTCTGTATCTGATTTGAAAGCTCTCTGGTAGGTGCCATTATCAAACTATAAAAGTGTCCTCTTTTAAACTTTGCATTATTAATACACTCAGAAATGATCTTCTCTAGTATCGGAATAACAAATGCAACTGTTTTACCAGATCCCGTAACAGATTCAACAACAACGTCTTTATTCCTAGCAAACATAGGGATGGTTGAGGCCTGTACAGGTGTCATGTTATCAAACCCAGAGACATCAATAGCTGTTTTTATCCATGGCTGTAGTTCGTAATCTAATTCTGACCATTCAAGCGATTTGCTCATCTTTAAAATTTGTTTCTATTATTTCAAAAATTGGTGGATCACCTTTAGGAGATAATATTTGGTGGATTCTTTTTATTTCTCTTTCAACAACACAGCATTGAAAAGCTCATCGCATTTTAAGCTCATCGCAAAATCATTTTTTTTTTTTCAAAAATTTTCAAATTCTAAGAAACCACCGTACACAAAAATGAACATTAAAAAAAACAAAACATTGAGATGAGAAAAACCAAAATATAGAGTTTACTTATAACTTTACATTTCAGATGCTAAATGAAGTCAAGAACTTTGAACATAATAAGGTCAAATAATCTACTAATAAAATTGATATACATTTGTGTCAACAATATAACAAATATAACTAACCTAATATGGTTTTCAATTTGTTAAAAAAGTTTTTTGATCCAGCCAGGTCTGGTGGAAAGGTTACCAAAGAAGTGACTGAAAAGGTTTCCTACGCTAATTGGGATAAAGAACAGCTTATTGAGAGAATATTAGAGTTGGAAAATTCCAATAAGCTTGTAACACATAATGTGACAAAGCCTGCTCATTCCTCTAAGAAAGTGAGAAAAGGTAAGAAAGAAAAGAAGTTCGACTTTTCAAAATATAACACCAGGTTTATTGCTCTTCGATTTGCGTACTTGGGATGGAATTACAATGGGCTAGCAATTCAAAAAGAACCAACTCCTCTTCCAACAGTTGAAGGTACAATTCTCGAGGCTATGAATAAGTGTAAGTTAGTTCCAAGTATGGTCCCACAAGAATACAAGTTCAGTAGGTGTGGTAGAACCGATAAAGGTGTTAGTGCTATGAACCAAGTAATCTCTCTTAGAGTTAGGTCTAATTTAACAGACGAGGAACAACTGGATCCAGCAAACGACGCTCGAGAAATACAATATATCAATATTTTGAATCAACTACTACCTGATGACATTAGAATATCAGCAGTTTGTCTACGACCACCAAAAGAATTTGACGCTAGATTCAGTTGTGAATATAGACACTACAAATATTTATTTCACAAGGAGGGTCTAGATTTGGACAGAATGCAAAAGGCAGCCAAGATGTATGAGGGTGAACATGACTTCAGAAATTTCTGTAAATTAGATGGATCTAAACAAATAACTAACTATTTCAGAACTATTAGAAGCGCTAACATAAAACATGTTTACAACGACTTTTACTGCTTTGATTTGATCGGTTCTGCCTTCCTATGGCATCAAGTTAGATGTATGACTGCGATATTGTTCTTAATAGGTCAAGGTCTCGAAGAGCCGGAATTAATCAAAACAATGCTAGATATCTCAAAAACGCCACAAAAACCTATATATGAAATGGCCAACGATATTCCTTTACTTCTATATGACTGTAAGTTCCCTGATATGGAATGGCTAGAGGCTAACCTTGATGACTATAAATCTGTGAAATATGGCAAGGCTGTTAGCTCACTTGCTCTAGATTATCACTTGAAATCAACCGTAGTTGAGATTTTCAAAAATTCTTTGCCCAAGACTGAGACTGACCTTTCAGGCAAGGTACGGATCAACCTTGGAGATGGTAAGGGCAAAGTAATTACAAATTATGAAAAGGTTATGGATCGTGAAGTAATGGCACCAGTAGAGGAGGTTAACAAGAAATACGTCCAAAGAAAGAAAAGAAACTCCAAGTAATCTTCTTATATTTAAATTTACCTTAATATCGTACTTTTATTGTTTTTATGTTATTATCATGACTCATTAATGTGATATTATATATATATGGCGTTATGTAGTTCTCATTATCCAGGATGGGTCCCAATAAAGTATCTCGTTCCCCGCTTGGTTATCCACCCATAAAAGCCCATTAGCTACCATTTCATCTAACACCGATTTGCTACGGACCAGCTCCCAGTCGAAATTTGCTTTCAATAACGAAAGACTGGCATAGCCCATAATTGAGCATACTTCAAGAATTCTAGTTTGATCACCAGTCAGTTCATTCGGTACACTTTGTAAAAACTTCTTCCCTCTAATTTTAAGGACTTCAAAACCACCTTCTAATGAATTTATCATTCTAATTGATTTCTCTAGATCCTCCATATTTACATTAAGATTTTTGAAATAACCATTTAGTAGTTCATCAAATGATATTATCCCACCATTCATATCCTTTGTTTCTCTACATACTTCAATAACTTTCACACATATCTCATAATAGAAATCGTCAACATTAAATAAGTGCTGATCTCGATCAAAAAGTGATAATGGATCGATTCCAATAGAAGAACACATTCGTACAAATCTGGACCTAAATTCTGGATTCGCTTTCAATTCATGGTTGTGTATCCTGGCAAATTCTATAATCTTATTCCGAAACACTGTTAACTGTTGTTCAAGCTCCTTTGACTGTCTCTCTAACACTTTTGAGCTCACATTTTGGAACTTTTCGTTCTCAAGTTCATCAAACGCAGAAAGACCAAACTTTTTCATAGAACCAGACATAGAGAGAGAAATTATCTAGGCTTCTATTCACTAAGGAGAATTCCACTGTAAAACAGACTTATAAGGCTAGCACAAACTATCCCCTTCTTAAGTTCAAATTTACATAGTAACTAAAAAGTCCTTAATTTTTCAGCTTTTTCTGAAATCACCCGAACGCGTTGAAAAAAACATACAAAAAGAAGTGAAGCAAATATAGAAGAACACTTCAACAAAAAGTTACTACTTATCACCATCCCAATTAAGAAGAGACCTAGCTTTAGCAAAAACAACTATGTCAATTGAAAACTTTAAGCCAGAAAACTGGACGGTTTCTTCAAACTCTGCACTCAAGTTATCACTGGTGACCGATGACAACGCGGTTCAATTCAGTCCTACGTTCACGTATCCCATATTTGGTACTGAAGAACAGATATTTGGCTTTAAGGATCTAGTCATTCATTTGGCATTTGATGCTGTTACATTTTTACCATTTTTGAATGTCAAGTATAGCTCTAAATTTGAAGGCTCCGATGAGGACGAAATTCCAGATATTAAAAAGAAGTTCTTTGAATTTTTACCACAAGCAGACACCATATTCAAAGATGAAGAGAAATGGATTGACCGTTTCCAAAGTGAGAGAAAAAACTACAAGTTACCAAATAGTAAATACTTGGTTAAGGAGTATTCAGTTGAAGGAGAAAACTTTGGAATTTATAAAATCAATCTACAAGACCCAGAAATTAAGAAACTACACAAGAGAATACAAATTTTCAACCTACTATTCATCGAGGCTGCATCTTATATTGATGATAGTGATCCAAATTGGGATATCTTCTTAATCTTCAATAAAGAAAGCAAGTCGCTTATTGGATACGTCACAACATATAACTATTGGCACTATACTGGTGCCAGTGATTTCGACGGATCGGAAAGTCTGAAATATCGTGGTAAGATCTCTCAATTCCTAGTGCTTCCTCCATATCAAGGAAAAGGTCACGGATCAGCCTTATACAATGCTGTCGTTGGCGAGTGGGCTTCTAATCCATCAATAGTTGAAATCGCGGTAGAAGATCCTAATGAAAGTTTTGATGACCTAAGAGATAGAAATGACTTACATAGATTGTATGATAATGGTCTACTTAAAATAATTCCTGATGCTAAACCTATTCCTAAACATTGGATTGATGAACAAAGATCAAAGTTTAAGATCGAAAAGCGTCAATTTAGCAGACTTCTTGAAATGATCTTACTCTCAGAAAACTCAGATAACTTCGAATACCAAGTCAAGCAAAGAATACTAATCAAGAATGCTGATGCTTTAAAAGGTATGGAAAAAGAGGAAATAATAGCAGCTATTCAAAAATCCTTCGATATGTCTAAGGATGATTACGAACGGATATTATCAAGTTGTGATTTCCTTAGAACTGATCAAGAACCATCAGCAAAAAAACAGAAATATTAAGCAATTAATATAAAAAATGATTCATAAAAGCATAAGATGATATATACTAATAGTGTAGCATAGTCTGTAATTAGGTATCCATAGAATTAATTTTATAATTGCACAATTCAATATTGCTTCCACCTCTCGAGATATAAAATGATACTTCTAAAACTTATTATTTAGTAGTAAACATAATCACATGATTAAAAATATTTTATTCTAACAGTTTAATTTATCTTTCTATATAAATTCTTTAATAAATGAATAGTATGATTTATATTAGGGTTTTAGTTCCGAACAAAGTTATTTGGTTTTCAAACTACGGTTTGACGAATTTTTCAATTTTTTCTTTTCTTTAAACCAGGAGGCTCTATTTTTTAAGTAAGTAGAGAAAACTGTTGTAGGGTAACTATTTAGAGTATAAATTTAATTCATTGTAGAATGCATTTGTTTAACTAGGTTTATATTGTTGGTTTTTATAATAATTCGTGTCTTGAGTAGATATAATTTCTATTTCATATATTATCATATCTTTCAATGTTCTGTTATAACGAAAATAGTATTATATGCTCTAGCATAACTTATAAACTAAAAATAAAAGATTTTGTATTGATAAGCTGCAGGTCAAAAATGAGAAACATGAAATATAGTAAAATCTAGGAGAGATTATAGACAGTACAAGACTTTTAAGTAACTGGTTCCATTCAGATATTTTCTCGGAACAAGCAACTATTTCCTGAAGTCAATTCTGTTGTTCCAATTCTTGCCCCAATTTTAAGGTCTACCGAAATTTTTTAGGGCGGTCGCATCAAGCGTTTCCCCCGCCCTAAAAAATAAAGGTAAACAGTGACGTTTCTTGAAAACTGGCTAAGGTCATCGCAAAGATGTCAAATCCCATAAACTGAAGGCAATTAAGATGTGGAGTAGCTTAGCTCAAATATTGGGGTTTATGCTCTGATACAAAGGTATAAATAGGCAACAATCGATGCTAATGAATATACGCGATGATTTGTAAATAGTTCATGAGATACACGAGCATATATACAATGTTTTCTGCAAGAGTAGTTAGGAGTTTTCACAGTTTCAGGACTTTGAGGGCATCTTCGAAGGGGAATTTGAAGGATGCTCTAAAAGAGGTTATACCAATAAAACGCGAGGAGTTACTGAATATCAAGAAGAACTACTCTAACGTAAAAGTTGGCGATATTACCATTGGTAGTGTTATTGGAGGTATGAGAGGAAACCAATCAATGTTGTGGCAAGGTACGTCTCTGGATCCTCAAGAAGGTATTCGGTTTCAAGGTCTTACAATCCCTGATTGTCTTGAGCAAATGGGTGGGATCAGTGAAATTCACGGAGGACCTAAAAGTTTATTACCTGAGTCGATGTTATGGCTTCTAATGACTGGAAGTACACCTACGAAAGAACAAACAAACGACTTATCGAAGGAGCTTGGTGAAAGAGCATTGAAATTCCCTCAGCAGGTTGACAAGCTAGTCTCAAGTCTACCAAAGGAAATGCACCCAATGACTCAGTTGGCTATCGGACTTGCGGCACTTAACCAATACTCAATATTTGCGAAAGAATACGAGAAAGGTACCATTGGTAAAAATGACTACTGGGACTATCTCTACGAGGATGTTATTAATTTAATTGCCTACTTACCACGTCTAACAGGTCAAATATACTCTAATATTACAAACGATGGGAAGCCCCTCGGAGAGTTCACTGAGAAGGTAGACTGGTCACACAACATTGCTGCATTGTTGGGGATGACATGTGATTCTACCTCTGTGAATAAACATAACTTGTCAGCGGAGCGTGCTGAAGATTTCACGGACCTAGTGAGACTATACACGGCTATCCATGTTGATCATGAAGGTGGCAATGTCTCTGCACATACCACCCATTTGGTAGGTAGTGCGTTAGGGGACCCATTCATCAGTTATTCCTCGGGGATTATGGGTCTTGCTGGTCCTTTACACGGCTTAGCTGCACAAGAAGTTGTCAGGTTCCTGACTGAGATGAACTCTAAGATCAGTTCACCAAAGAACGACTCAGAAATCGTCGAGTACTTGTGGTCTATTCTAAACTCGCACAGAGTAGTTCCAGGTTATGGTCACGCTGTTCTAAGAAAACCTGACCCTCGGTTCGATGCAATGTTGAATTTTGCTAAAGAGAGACCCCAGGAGTTCAACGAGGACAAGAACGTATTCCTGATGCAGAAACTGTCTGAGATAGCACCACAGGTCCTCATGGAACACGGGAAATGTAAGAACCCCTACCCTAATGTGGACTCAGCATCAGGAATCCTGTTCCACCACTACGGAATTCAAGAACTACTGTTCTTCACAGTGATTTTCGGCTGCTCAAGAGCCATGGGTGCGCTAACCCAGCTAGTCTGGGACCGCGCCCTGGGGCTCCCAATCGAAAGACCAAGAAGTCTTGACTTCGCCGCATTGAAGGCGCTATGTAGATAAAACTATATAACTACTGATTTTTAACAATGATAATATTCCTTTTCTATCTTTAACAACCTTAATTTCTACCCCACCCTTAAACGGGAGAAAAAAGCAGTTGCTCTGTGGCCCTCCTCAACCGACTTTTCGGACTTTTATGAATCACGTCCACACACAACCTGTAGTTAAGAGAGAGAGGGGAGAGAGGGATGACACTTGAGAAGAGCCACTGATACCCCAAACTATAGTGGTCAAGTAAACTGCAAAGCTTAAGGCCCATGAATTCTAATGGACCATAAATAATAGTGTTGGAGGTTGAAACGTGACCAGTTGTTGTTTTCTCGAGGAACTGGGGTAAATAAGTCATCGCAATTAACCTCCTCGGTGATAATTGTATTGGTGAGATGCACTTCACACCATCACTTCCAAATATATAAGCTATCATTTTATAAATAAACAGGATATATAGTACTTTGATACAACAGACGTAAGTTAAAGAAGAACAAAAGGTAAATATAATGCTGCCTTTCAGAAGATCGGTAGTTCATAACGTGCGTGTAGGTGTAAGATACCATTCGATGGCTGCTGTTAAAGTTAATGATAGACCTGAGCCAGATCAGGTTCTTACTGAGATTGCGGAGTATGTGCATAATAAGGAAATTGATTCCAAGCTGGCTTTAGACACTGCAAGATATTGTTTCTTGGATACACTTGGTTGTGGACTGGCAGCATTGAAGTATGAGCAAGCTAGTAGTATCATCCAGCCTATAGTGCCAGGTACAGTAGTTCCCAATGGTGTCAAGGTCATAGGTACAAAACATGTCATGGACCCGGTGAAGGGTGCATTTGCCATTGGCACCCTGATCCGTTGGTTAGATTTCAATGACTGTTGGTTGGCTGCAGAATGGGGACATCCATCCGACAACCTAGGTGGTATCTTAGCAGTAGCTGATTACATGTCACGGTTGTCGAAGGCCACTAATGGCAAAGAAGGTAGAGTGTTTACAGTCCGTGATATTTTGACCGCTATGGTTAAAGCTCATGAAATCCAAGGTGTTTTTGCCTTGGACAATTCTTTTAATAAAGTTGGTTTAGACCATGTTGTTTTAGTTAAAGTGGCCACCACGGCGGTTGTTTCTCAAATGTTAGGCTTGACCAAAGAGCAAACCATTGAGGCAGTCTCACAGGCATTCGTCGATGGTCAATCGTTGAGAACATACAGACACGCACCAAACACCGGTTCTAGGAAATCATGGGCAGCTGGTGATGCTGTCTCTAGAGCAGTTAATTTGGCATACCTTGTCAAGAATGCCAACGTAGGCACAATCCCTTCGGTACTAACCGCGAAGACCTGGGGTTTCTACGATGTTTTATTCAAAGGTAAACCATTTGTATTTGAGCAAAGAAAAGGCTTTGACTCATATGTGATGGAAAATGTTTTGTTTAAAATTTCATTTCCAGCTGAATTCCATGCACAAACATCTGTCGAGTGTGCCATGAAGGCTTTCGATATCTTGAAGGCACAAGGCAAGACCTACAAGGATATTAAGTCCATTAGAATCAGAACCCAGGAGGCAGCTGCAAGAATTATCGACAAGGATGGACCACTATACAACTATGCTGACAGAGACCACTGTATCCAATACATGACTGCCATCCCATTGATTCATGGTAGACTAACTGCCGATGACTACACCGACGAAATAGCATCTAACCCGGCAATTGATGAACTACGTGCTAAGATGTACTGTGAAGTAGACAATCAGTTCACTTCAGACTACCATCATCCAGACAAGAGATCAATCCCCAACGCACTATTGATAGAATTAAACGATGGTACAAAATTGGAAGAAATTGTCGTTGAATATCCTGTCGGACACAAGTTCAGAAGAGAGGAAGGTATTCCATTACTGATGAACAAGTTTAAGAGACATTTGTCCGAGCACTTTGAATCCTCTAGTAAAGTTGATGAAATCCTCAAAGTTAGCACAAGTCCAGAGTTTGGCAACATGGATGTTGACAAATATGTAGATATGTACTGTTAAATAACAAACACTTAAAATATATTCTTAGATTCTTAATTTCTTCTTCCTCTTCCTCATGATTAGAAGGAAGAGAAATCAATGATGTCTTAACCAAATATTAACTAATATTAGTCTCCAACGAACCTATATTCAACATTTTGGATTTGGTCATTACTGACGAACTACTGCCAGCATGAAAAAAAAAAAAAAAAACTTGATGGAATTTTAAGAAAACAAAAAAAATCAAAATTTTAGAGATATTTTGAAGATTGCAGATTTCATGAATTAGGATAGCCATCATTTCCACTGAGATCAGAACTAAACAAATCTGATAATTGCATTGTTAAATCTATGAATTGAGGAAGAAGGCAATTTTTAAACCAAAACAAGGACAAGTAGAGAGGAAACATAGAACTAAACATGGCTTTGAATAACAATCTGCAACCTGACGGGGTTCAGCAGTCGCAAAATATATTAGGTAAGCTTGTAGATGATTCTAGAGAGCTACCAACGAGCCACTCAGAATTGGGATCGATACAGTTAAGTATCAATGAGATCAGAAGAAGAGCTCATGAGCTAAGAAGTAATAAAGATGAATCCAGTGATCATTCAAAAGCACATTACTTGCTGGCTGCCAGTGGGCTCCCATTGCAGGACATTGATTTGTCCTTACAAGAATTAAAACCAAAACAAGTGTTAGAACAAATAGTTCCAAGATTTCAGGGTAGTAGTCTAGATGCGTATCTAGTGAACAAAAAGAATGAGAGTATACTTTATTCGATTGAACATTTATTGACTGATGCATCTCAGGACTTTAATAGATTTGTCGATAATAATCTTAACCTGAATTGGCAGGACTATGAAAATGATGTAAGAGAAAGTTTTGGGATAAACTCAAACAGAAATGATACAAATAATGTCGATGACGAGCTCAATAGAAGAAAGGTCGGTCAACTACAATGGGGTGTAAAGGATGATAGTATACTGAATAATGGCAATTCAAGAATTGATGTTAATGCTAATCAATTAGTCAGAGAGAAGTTTGAGAGTTACGCAAAGCTTATTTATCAATATAATAACTCCAGAATTTCCACTTCAAAGTTTTCTTTGACATCAGAATTCTTGAAATTGCTAGAAACCAGAGCGGATTTTAGAACTAAGCATATCCTGGAGGCTTGGAAATTCCTTAATGCCTTTGATAAAACTCAAGGTAGAGCTATTTCTTCGAAGAAGTATTTGGAAAGACAATTTTTTGAGTATGTGGATATCTTATACAGAAAGAAGATAAATGAAGGTCTGCCTACCAATATCAACAAAATTAGTTCATTTATACAAAATAAACTGAGAAATTCAGATGGTAGCTGGAAAACTCCTAATCTTATGATAGTTAATGGTACACCAGTGTGGGCTCTGATCTTTTATCTACTAAGGGCAGGTTTAGTAGATGATGCTCTAGAGGTATTGATGAACAATAAGTCTAGTTTCAAGAAAATGGAACACTCATTCATCAAGTTTTTTAAGGCATACGCCTCATCAACAACACAAGAATTACCTTCTGAGCTGTCTAACGAATTACACACAGAATACAATCAACATATTAAAAGTTCCCTCGATGGAGATCCTTTTAGACTTGCCGTATATAAGATAATTGGAAGGTGTGATTTGACTAACAAAAACATCCCAGAAGTCACGATGAGTATTGAAGATTGGTTGTGGTTACATCTAACATTAGTTAAAGAAAACTATTCTAATACCGATCCAATATATGAGAAATTCAGCCTAATGGATTTCCAAGATATTATTACGTCATATGGACCTACCAAGTTTCCAAACCAATATCTCCAAGTTCTGTTATTATCTGGGTTATTTGAACTTGCGATTGAGTACGCATATACAATGAATGAGATCGATGCTGTGCATTTAGCAATTGGATTTGCAGATAAGGGCCTACTAAAGGTGGAGGATGAACCAAGACCAGGGGTAAAGGGATTAGTTTCCACTAAGAATAACAATTACTTGCTAGATTTTGCTCAACTATTAGGTAACTATACTATATCGTTCAGATTCTCAGATCCTAGAATTGCTTCAGAATATTTATCTTTAATTGCGTTGGTCGATAATGAGAAATTGGTTAAGACTTGTCATGCAGCACTTCGTGAACTAGTATTGGAGACTAATGAGTTTACTATTCTTCTTGGACGTGTCAATAGAGATGGCAGCAGAGTTCCTGGTGTGATTGAAGAAAGATTGCGACTCTTAAAACTAGTAGATGAAAATCAGTTCTTACACACAATCACTGAACAGGCAGCTAGGAAGGCCGATGATGATGGAAGATTGTTTGACAGTCTGTTATTGTACCAACTTGCAGAGGAGTATAATATTGTTATCTCTATTATTAATGATATTTTAGGTGGTCTTTTGAGTAACAGCGATTTACAACAAAACCTACTTGAATCTGATGTCAACTCCACTACAGAACAACAAAATCCGTTGATTCTTGCTGGTAACTTAGTTAATATCTATTTCTCAAACCCAGAAATCTCTAAACAAGTTTCCGTGAAAAATAGAGAGACGTGTATCATTTTGTTGAAATTTGCAGAAGTTAGAACCGCTTATCAGAAATCGGAATGGCAGTACCTGTTGAGCCAAGTAGAGGAATTAGATCTTCTACCATTTACTGGTGGGCAATCTACGAGAAGAAAAGCTCAAGAGTTTACTACTCTGAATGATAACATTATGAAATGTATTCCAAACTTGCTTCTTATGACTATGACTAGTATCTCAAAATTGATCCATTCATTACGTGAAAGTAATTTTGCTTCAGAACCAAGGACACAGCAAATCTTGGCATTGAAAACAGTGGCTAAGAACTGTATGATATATGCAGGAATGATTCAATACAAGATGCCTCGCGAAGTCTACAGCATGCTCATAAAATTGGATGTCTCTCTAGAGATTTTGTAAATCTTTCTTGAGGCGTCAAGATAAATAGAATTTTAATATATTAATGCATTTTCATTTTTTTTTTCTTGAACTCTCTCCATTTATATTGTATGTTTAGCATATGTTATGCTGCAACAAGGCAATGATTGTATGCTCTATACATAATAGATTATATTTCATGTAGATATATTATGTCACATGATCTTTTCGTATAAATTGATGGCTGTTGTGGCAAAAGAAGGATGTTTCGTTTTGGCAAAGCGAATTGAAATTGGTAAAATCTTGAATTATACAAAAATGTGATTGTAAAAGGAAATTTTGGAGGTGTTTATTAGCAAAACCAGTTAAAACTAGTTTTTCCAAGAATTCTTTTTTATTTATATATCTATCATATTTGAGGAAGATAAACCTTTTCGAAGAACACACCCTAAGTACACAGAAGAAGAAGAAATAAGGGACCCATTAGATTAGCACATATTTTAATAATTGCACATAATGGAGAGATTACAAAGACTTATGATGAATACCAAGGTTGGTACAGCTGATGCCAACAAAGATGATACAAAGGAGACTGTTTATATTTCTTCCATTGCCTTGTTGAAGATGTTGAAACATGGTAGAGCTGGTGTGCCTATGGAAGTTATGGGTTTAATGTTGGGTGAATTTGTCGATGAGTATACTGTAAATGTGGTTGATGTATTTGCTATGCCTCAATCTGGTACCGGTGTTTCTGTTGAGGCTGTTGATGATGTTTTCCAAGCTAGAATGATGGATATGTTGAAGCAAACTGGCAGAGATCAAATGGTAGTTGGGTGGTACCATTCTCATCCTGGTTTTGGTTGTTGGTTGTCATCTGTTGATGTTAATACACAAAAATCTTTTGAACAACTAAATAATAGAGCAGTTGCTGTTGTGGTTGATCCTATTCAATCTGTTAAGGGTAAAGTGGTGATAGATGCTTTTAGACTGATAGATACGGGAGCACTAATCAATAACCAAGAACCAAGACAGACTACATCTAATGCAGGTCTAATGAATAAGGCTAACATACAGGCATTGATCCACGGTTTGAACAGACACTACTATTCTCTAAACATTGATTACCGTAAGACACCCGCGGAGACTAAGATGTTGATGAATTTGCATAAGGAGCAATGGCAATCTGGTCTAAAGATGTACGATTATCAAGAGAAGGAAACCCGTAACTTGGAAGCTACAAAGAGAATGGTTTCTGTGGCGCAACAATATTCTAAGAGAATTGAAGAAGAGAAGGAATTAAGTGAAGAAGAATTGAAGACTCGTTATGTTGGTAAGCAAGATCCAAAGAAACATTTGGCTGAAACTGCTGACAAGACTTTGGAAGAAAATGTCGTTTCTGTTCTGACTGCTGGTGTAAATTCTGTAGCAATTAAATAAGTACCGTATCTATAGTAATATTAATTGTATTTCTGTTTGATGACTAATTGTTAAATGCGATTTTGTATAGTAATTCCTTACTAGTGTCTATATATCAATCATTTCCCAGATTTGAATGTATGTCTCATCCAGAAATAATAATTCCTTCTTTTTCATCTTTATTTCATTTTTGGAGAACTCTACCCATTCCTGAGTGGATTTATTTAGTATTTGAATTCCCCATGTACTTTCTGAATCCTGTGTTAAATTGTCCATCATTTCAGTCTCCTTGTTTTCTTTATGAATTATGTTAGAGATCAGTTGGTATTTGCTACCGCCAAGAGCCATCTTCGTGGGGAATTCGATTAACGTCTTATTACGGCTTTTTATTGGAAGTTTATTTGACCGATCGAATCGATTAAAGTAAAGGACCAAATATTGTGGTGTCTTAACTAATTTGAATGTCTTAGTAGTATCACCTTCAATAGTCTCTTCGTTACCATTATACTTTTTCAATAAATCACCTATAAACACCTGGGATATTGCATCTTTTGCGTTTGAACTCCTAAAAAAAGATTCATGTGGCAGATCTAGAGATAGGCACATAAAAGGTAGCTTACGCTTACTTATTAATGATCCATCCTTAAATGTAGATAGTTCCAATAGGCCCTGTAAATTATAATTTATAAGATTTTTCATATCAGCTAAGTTAGCACCCAATATATTCAGGAAATGGAGCAAGAAAGACCTAGGATCAGTCTGCGTCATGATCTTTGGGAATTTCAATGATATGTAACCAAGTAATTCATCAGTTAACACCGATATTCGAAATAATGATGGAGACCATTGTTTTCTCACTATTAGACTTACCAGTTTAAGCAATTCTTTGTCTTCATCTCTTTCTATTCTAGTTAACAAGTATTCACGTAATGGAGGTATGTGTCCTATTGCCATCAATATAACATTACAAAAATCCCTATTTAGGGAATCGGATAAAGGCACAAATCCATTGAAATAAGAGTTACCTGAAATGTCAAAGCATTTCTTTGGGAATATTGCTAATTCGTCTTGATGAAAAGTTGGAAAAACTGCATATCTAATTGAATGCAATATATTATCATACTCAGAACTTCTTATAATCTTGTTTTCTGGCAGCGTGTAAATTTGTAATGTTTGGAACGAAAGGAACAAATGATGAGAATTATCCACCGAATGTAAAAAAACAGGAGAATTTCTTTCTCTACCTTGTAAGTATTTGCCACAAGTTAGACAGCAGTAGACGTTTAGGTGTGATAGTGTCACAGTACAAACTTTATCAAAGTCAAAATTCAAATGGGTTCGTTGGATTTCAGAACTTGGAAGCTCATTCCTTCGACGCTTCACCCTGACAGATTCCTTAGAAACAGCATTTATCGAGCTGTGTTGCCGCTTCATGTCTTTACTTATATAGTCTTGTTATCTTTAACTGCCAGGACTTGGTCAATGGCACTTGATCTTCCACTGTTCATTTTTTCTTTTGCGGCTAACTTGTTTCTTATTTCTATTTGGCAAAGGCGGATGTCATCGAATAATAATGACCTGGAAAGCAGAAAGCTAAAGGAGTCGAAAACGTTTCATTATCCAGCTAAGCTTCACGGTACCAAAGTTAAGGAGTTTTTTTTGGAAAGGAAGAGTACAGAGAAACCAATTGCCTTACTATTATGTGGTAGAAAAGCCCAATTAAGCAAATATTGTGACCGTGTTAGAAAGTTTAGACAAGAGAGATATTTCTATTATCTCAGCGGAGTTAATATCCCTGGCTGTGCCATTATTCATGACTTTCTGCGTGATGAAGTTATTTTGTTCTTACCAGACATCAATAAAGAAGATATTCTTTGGAGTGGAATGCCTCTTTCCTTAAGTGAAGCTAAAAAGATATTTGACTGTGACAAAGTATTTTTTATGTCTTCAATCACTTCTATTATCAAGGAAAGGTTTGAGAGTTATTCCATCTACACAACTGATACTGATAATATATCAAGTTCCTATATTAAAGATATTGTAAATGTTGGTGATAAAGATTTATTCTATGCACTAGACACTGCTAGATTAACTAAGTCTCCTTATGAGGTTAAAATGATCGAAAGAGCTGCAAAAATTTCTAGTGCGTGTCATGTAGCCATAATGAAACAGATTCCACACATAAGTACCGAGGTAGAGGCACAGGCGGAGTTTGTTTACCATGCAAAACGTCAAGGAACTAGGGAATTTGCCTATGACATTATCTGCGGCTCAGGACCTAATGGCGGTATTCTTCATTATATTAGAAATAATGAATCCTTGAAAGGTAGAGCCTCGATATTGATTGATGCAGGTGTTGAATGGCAGGGTTATGCCTCTGATATTACAAGAAGTCTGCCACTATCAGGTAAATATACCAAGGAACATCGTGAAATATATGAAACAGTTTTGGACATGCAAACTGAAACAACAGAGCTAATGAAGCCTGGTGCTAGTTGGGAACATATTCATTTGTTAAGTCATAAAATACTGATTAGACATTTATTGAAACTTGGTATTCTCAAAGACGAATTTAATGAAGAGGAGCTATTTGATAGGAAAGTAACCTGTGCATTTTACCCCCATGGTCTAGGTCACTTAATGGGTCTAGATGTACATGATTGTGGTGGTAAACCAAACCCTAATGATACAAATCCCTATTTCAAGAATCTAAGATTACGTCGTAAATTACAGGAAGGTATGGTTGTTACCAACGAACCTGGCTGTTATTTTAATGAATATTTACTACAGAGATTTTTGTACGAGTTCCCAGAAAGAATGGAAACTGTCAACATGTCTCGAGTAAAGGACTATATGTACATAGGTGGTGTTAGAATCGAGGACGACTTTTTGATCACAGAGAAAGGATGCAAAAAGCTAAGTTCTGTTCCTTCTAATCCTGATGAGATAGAAAAATTAATAGATGATATTAAGTAAGTGAAAATAAAATGATTGGTAGTTAATTTTGTTCATCTAGCGCAATGGTATCATATATTCACAGGAGAATTATTACTAAATCTGTTAAAAAAAGGATTCCCAAAAAAAATTGCGATTTCTGTGGATCGAACACAGGACCTCCAGATAACAATTGACCGAAGTTAATTCTTCAGTCTGGCGCTCTCCCAACTGAGCTAAAACCGCATAATAATTGTTATGTACGAAGAAGTAATATATTATGTATCATGGTGTTGATTAAATATTTAAAGGCATTTAGTAGCATTTAATAATTATATAATAAAATCCGTCAAATGAAGCGTATATAATAACTTAACAACTTAACAGCCAGATATTACTTTCAAATACTGCTTTAGGATATTGGATAATTCACTGTTTCTTACATAGCATTGTAGAGTTCATGGGAATAAAATAAAAACCATATCGGGGTTAAAATGACTAAATAACTCCCTAAGCAAAACTGATTACTAATCACAATTTGAGTCTGTTTTAATATGGAAACAATCGTGCTATATTTCTGGATTAATTGGATAAACAGGAACCACATAACGGCAGTATAATTCTTGTGGTTTTCTTTTATCCTTGATATTGCGTTTTTTTCATGTTTTGGAATTGAATTCATTAAAAATAACAAGGGAAAAAAATAAATAATTGTCAAATGATACATAAATATGAATAAATAAAATATAGTTCTTTTGTTTAATTTCTTGGTCTCAGACCAAATTTGAGTTAATCAGTGTGTTGGAAATTATACTGCATGTCCCATCTGTAGATAATTCTCCAGTTGATGCACGACGGACGCTGTCTCGTTCAATGACTGCCAATGCTGATTCAATATTAACAAAAAATGGTGTAGATTTGGTGAAATCTTCGAGTTGATATCTAGAGTTTAGTGCATCATCAGCTCTTATCTTTTCAACAATGTCAACTATACCTGATGATTTTAATCTTTCTCTTATCTTCTTGTCCATTGACACTCTTGTCAAAAATACTTTTACATTCCTATGGACATAAGACTCAATGATCTCACTTAGTATTTGTGCAGAGCCAGAATCCATTGATGTCATACCCTCCAAATCAAATATCAGAAACTCCATTTCATCGGCCGGTAAAATATCTGGTCTTCCAGGATGTACGTTTACAGAGCCAAACCTTTCAAGTCTATTAAGTCTAGACCTGAGATCTTCCCCATTCGTAAAAGTTAAAGGCTCGGGGATTTTCACAATAAAACCGTGCTCAAATTCTTCAAGACCGGCTTGAGCCCCATCTTGACTTCCATTCTTAAAATAATCATCAATATTGACAAATTCATCTGTCCCCTCCATCTTCCCCAAGATTTGTATTCGTGAGAGTGCTGAGTGCTTTACAATTATGATCAAAGAGTAGATGCATCCCACCGTAACACCCAATTCGACTGAATGGCATAAGGTTGCCACAAATGTTAGGGCAAAAACTGTTAACTCACTGTAGCCTCGACAACGAATATGAAAATTGATATCAGCAGGTATTTCTTCCAATAAACTGGTACCAATAATAGTTGTTATTACAGCCAAAACACATGTTGGTGTGTAGTGAATTACAGGTAGCAATAATTGCGTTGTTAAGAGTGTAATCAAGCCAACTATGGCACCTGAAATAACAGTTTTACCTCCCGAAAATACATTAACTTTTGATCTACCATACCCACCAAAAGAAGGTAAAGCACCAAAAATTGACCCGACTACATTCATTGTACCTAGTGCAATTAATTCTCTGTTCGAGGAATAGGCCAAGTTATAATCGCTACCCAATGATTTCGATGCAGTGGTTGATTCAAAGAATCCCAGCATGGCTACAGCAAGCCCTGCATTTAATAACGGAGAAAATAACCATTGATTCTCAGATGCAAGTGGATTACCGACGATACCGAAACCATCAGTTTTGAAGTCACCAATAGTACTAATGTTGTATGTGTGTTTAAAATCATATTTCAATGACAGATAAATGGAAGCAGCTACAACAATTAAGATTTCAGGTACAAAAATTAGCCACCTGTGATGCTTCATAAGTTTCTTCTTTGAAATTCTCATGGTAAATAATATTAGAAAACATACCACACTCAATATTGTTGTTGGTTTATGGTAATGCTCAGATGCATATTTGAACAAAAAAAATACTTTCCCTATAGGTGTATGGTAGTGTCCTTCAACTTCTTTCAATAATCTGTTCAATTTCAACTCGGAAATCGTTGAATTTATAATCATGACCAAACCTACCGAACTGATAAACCCTCTCAGTAAAGCTTTACTTAGAATATTCCCTAAAAATCCGAGTCTAATAGTTCCCAAGAACAGCAAAACAATGCCACTAATAAACGTAATCATCATTGAGATAGTGATTGTATCAACATCTTCACTATGTGCACTAAACTGCTCTGTAGCCTGGCCTACAACTAATGATATGGCACTCTCTGGCCCAACAATCATTTGAGGAACTGATCCGAACACAGCATATACCAGCGGAGTAATCGCCAAAGAGTACAACCCACAAACAGGCTCAACATGTGCTATAGAGGTTGCGTATGAAAGTGCCAACGGAATTTGGAACGATGCCAATGAAATACCCGCTACCAAATCGCCAAAGAACTTATCCCATGTATAAAGGGGTGCCCATGACATAAAAGGTAAGTAATATGGCAGTAAGTCCCGTACCGATGGCTTCGTCTCAATATTGTTTCTATCTATCTTCTTTATTGGAATAGCACCATTTTGATATGGCTTACTCATTCTCCTAGGAGAGTCATTTCTTAATGGCGAATCATTCCTTATAGGTGACCCCGACAACCTATCTGTGCTGGCCAAAGTATTGTCTGTCCCTTTTTTCGATAGTGTTGATTCAATAGATCCATATCTTACCTCATCAGCTGAAACTAGAGGTGTACGCTTCATTATTTTTTTATGTTTCTTTGTATTCTTATCAGCAAATCATATGTACTTCCCAGTTATTATCAAAATCTTGCCCAGTTGTGTTTCAAAATGATTCCAGGACTATATTCAAAGGTTACTGCGATTTTTAATATAAAAATCTGATTCAAGTAGTTTTCTCGGATTTTTAAGTGCCTCTCCATTTTGTGGGAAAAAATAATGCAAAATTACGTCATCTCGGAATAATCACGAGGGGGGGGATACATCATGAAAACTTTGGATGAAATGAATGTTCAATTCTTAGAATATATTTATAAATTTATTTCTTTGTTTTTATACATTGGATTATTTAACCTTTTCCGTTAACTCAGGTAGTGCTTTGAAGACGTCATCGACCAAAGCGTAGTCTGCGATTTTGAAAATTGGTGCTTCTGGGTCGTTATTGATTGCGACGATCACCTTGGAGTCCTTAATACCAGCCAAATGTTGGATAGCACCAGAAATACCAGCAGCGATGTACAGCTCTGGAGCAACTACCTTACCTGTTTGACCAATTTGTAAAGAGTTATCACAGAACCCGTTATCTACTGCTGCTCTGGTAGCACCAATACCAGCACCTAGAGCATCAGCCAATGGTGTAATCAACTTGTCAAATGTCTCTTTATCCTTTAAAGCACGGCCACCGGAAACAATTCTCTTGGCGGAACCTAGTTCTGGCCTACCACTCTTCAAAATGTTCTCACTTTCCCATTGGGCAGAGATGTTATCGCTGTCTGCCACAGCGGACTTCTCAACTATATTGGCAGAATCCGAAGAACCTTCCGGTAAACTTGTGAAAGAAGATGCTCTGATGGACAAAATGTTTTTCTGTTGTGTGTTTTTCACTGTCGACAAAATGTTCCCTGCGTAGATAGGTCTTACAAAAGTATTAGGATCCTTAATTTCTATAACATCACTAATGGGTTGGTTGTCTAACAAGGCACCAATTCTAGCCAGTATATTCTTACCTACAGAAGAGCTAGCCGTGACAAAATGAGAAAACTCATCCTTCTGCAGTAATTCAACTATTGATGGTGTAACCTTCTCCGGTAAGTAGTGGTCAAATTGCGAATCCTTAATCACAATAATATCCTTCAATTGTTCACAACTATAAGAGTTTTTCAAGTTCCCAGCGGCTTCTGCAGCATCGGAACCAACCAAAACAGCAGTAATAGGGTTATTCAACTTCCCAGCAGCGTTAAGAGCACTCAGGGATGCCTTAGAGACCACACCCGATTCAGATTCAACAAATGCAAGTGTAGAGGCCAATCTGGAACTTAGACCAGCGTACCTCAGCCCAGCAAGCCTCCTAGCACAGTTTCTACTAGCCAACATTGAGTTAATAATTCTATGATGCTTGATCTTAGCAATTTTATTTATGATTCGAAGTTATTTGTAAAGCACCTCTTTTTCTGACTCTTTCCTCTTTCATTTTTTAAATCGCATTTTTCTGTGGTTGAAAGTTCAAAAATTATACACTGACACGAAAAAACTAGGGAGTCATGATCACGTGCATCATTAAAATGAAATTAATTAAAACTATACTGTTACTTTATAAGTTGAACTAATTGAATAAAACCGATTATCTATTCATATGTAATTAAAAAAAAAGAGGATTAATTGAAAAACAAAAACAGGCTACCGAAAGAAAAAAAATGAAATAAATAGGAAAACAAAAGGCAAGAATAAAAAGAATAAAAAAAAAAAGGGTTCAAGCCAAGTGACCTGCACTTGAAGTAGATCTTCTCTTTAACATTGAGCTCTGCAACATTTCTAGCTTGAACTGGTCCTTTTGACATGTCAAATTCTGTTGGTTGAAGTCGTTGGGGACTCCGGTAATGTTTCCCTGTGGGACTGGGGTTCGTACAATAGGTCTATGTTGTCTATGACACATCTTTGCCAGTAACGGGTTATTGGCGAAGTGTATATGTTCTCTTTGAACTTCTTCCTGCGAGCACTCCTTGTGTAATATAGGAGCTACATTCTTATCCTCATTTACGATAATATTCACCTCAACGTCATCGCTATCACTATCGCTCTCACTTTCACTTTCACTCTCACTCTCACTATCATTATATTCGTCACCGTCACTGTCGTCGTCTTCGTCTTCGTCTTCGCCGTCGTCATCATTACACTCAATTGCAGCTGGCTGCATACCACCATAAGGGGTAGGAGTATTGAGCGCGTCGTACTTCACCTTCTTCTTCGCGATAGAGGAGCACTCATAGACACTGAAATAGTCCTCTTTGTCCTCCTTGTACACAAAGCAGTGCATATCCTGGCCCTCCTTGTTCCTGTACTTGAAAGAATCCACAAGCGTAGACCTCCATTCCGTAGAGTTGTTCCTCTGCACGGGCTTGTTTATCTGTAT
This sequence comes from Nakaseomyces kungkrabaensis, assembly GCA_030556385.1. Classification (NCBI taxonomy): domain Eukaryota; kingdom Fungi; phylum Ascomycota; class Saccharomycetes; order Saccharomycetales; family Saccharomycetaceae; genus Nakaseomyces; species Nakaseomyces kungkrabaensis. The sequence continues at coordinate 17,683 of JAKTPY010000030.1, read as the reverse complement.
AGAAGAAGGAACACACATCCCCTCAGTAACAACTTTCAGCACCAGGTCCTTACTACCATCCGTAACATGGTATGTACACGTGTGGCTGTCATTCCGTATCAACTCACCTATATGATACCCATGAACATACTCAGTATCAAACATCTAAACAATTATTTTATTTTTTTTTATTTTTTTGCTTTCTTTATTCTTGGATTCTCAACCCTCGTTTCTTTCTAATATACTTTTTTATATAATCTTTTTAAAACAAATATACAATTATATATATTTGTGTTATATATTGAATTTTTAACATTTCAAGATTATCTGTTTGTGGGGGAGGATCAACCAATTGCTAGTACAGTGTATTTCTTTTCAAAACCAGACACGCAACCCCCTTCTCCTTCGCTCTTCCTTCAGCTCTCTCTTTGAAGGATTTTCCCTTTGACAATCCTGCCAGGGCCACTGCCACCGGCTTATTTGCCAGCTTTTCAAGTTTTTTTTTTTTTTTTTTTGGCAGCCCTTTGCCCTCCTCCCCCCCTCGCACCAAACAACACACTCCCCACGTAGCTCTCCTTCTTCCCTGTAGGTGTCTCTCCCCTCCCTTCCCCAGGTCCCTTCAGAGAAAATCCCGCGCGTTTTCTTTAATTATTTGATAAAATTACGTCATTTCATAACAACCCCTCCACACAGGCAATCTCTCCCTGCGTGTCATTCTGTAACAACAAAGGGTTTAATGGGGGGGAAGGAATACAATGACGACATTGCTCAAAAACTTATTCTTTAGGTGGTAATATGTAAACAAAGGGATTACTATTTATAGAAATAAAAACTTAGAACTGTTTTTCTGTGAAGGATTCTCCCGAGGTGCTCATTGTCTGTGAGCTCGACTGGACCACTTGTAGCAGCGAGTCCATGTACTCTGCCCCGGACCATCTCTGGTGTGTCAGGACGTCGCATCCGAGCTCGCTCTCGATGGACTGCACGCGGTCGACGTATGCCTTCATTCCCTCGGTTTGGAACTTGGAGGCGAGGTCCCAGAAGGAGACCGCGTTTGTGTGCAGGCCCGCGAGTGACACGAGTTGGAGCACGAACCCTTCTCTAGCGAGGTCCCAGATGAAAGATTTCATCGTCTCGGGTGTGAACCCGTGTGCGGACCAGTTGAAGCTGGGGGATAAGTTGTAGACGAACTTGACGTATGGGTGGACGTCGTGGATCTCGCGGGCGAATGCCTGGGCCTGCGACACATCCGGGGTCTTCGTCTCAAGCCAGATCATGTCGGAATATGGTGCGAACACCAGAGACCGTCTGATGGCGGGCTCCATCCCGCCCTTGAACATGTAGTACCCTTCTTTTGTACGTGGCGCCATCCAGCAGAACTCGAGTCTCTTGTCGCTCACGCGTGAGGCTACCTGCTTCATCTCCCGGACACTCAGGTAGTTCTTACCCTCTTTGGCAAGGAAGTCCTGTTTCTTCTGAAGGTACTCAGTGTACTCTGCCTCAGTGAAGTAATGCTGAATCATCTCTTCGAAAGTGTACAGCTTGTTGTTGCTGTACCATTCTGCCTCCGCCTGGGCCATGGTGGCACCGTCGGCGTTTTCTGATTCTAGTCTTAGTAACATGTCAGCTAGTCTTTCCGTGCTTTGACTTAGTATACCCTGGATGAAGCTGTGGTCGCGAGGGTCGATGTCGCTGCTGATTAACTTAGCGTTACAGGAGTCTGTCCTGGCAAGTAACAAGTTCTCTGTGCCCATGATATCCCATTGTAATCTGGTGGCGATGAGACGGCTCAAGTGCGTGCCAGTGGGCACGAGCACAGCACCACTCAAATGGCCGCATCTCTTACCTCCGACTAGCTGATCTTCCAAATGGACACCAGCAGCACCCTTTTCGGCGAACAGCTTGGCAAGCTTCATCACGGTAGTGGGACCCCCATGGCCCATATCACCATCCGCAATTATAGGTTTCATGTAATCTACGAACTTGCTGTTCCCACCATTTTTGTAACTCTCCAAGAATGCCTTGCGGTCGTGCATTTGTTGCGCTTTGAAGATCCTTTCGACTTGGTTAGGCACTGTGTTATATGGGTAATCTCCGAAATCTGGCGACACCTCGTTTGTAGAACCGACGTTTGTAGATGAACAAGCCCAACCGGAAACATAAGCAACTTTGATATCGTCACATTTGCTTAGCTGACTCATCTGAACAGGGTCAAGAACACCCAATGTATGCAAAGGTTTCTTAGCATTGTAATGCTCTTCCAATAGACTGTACAGTTTCTTGGCCTGCAATGAGGATGGGTACGATTGTGATGACGCAGATATGCTGCCCCGGTGCTTGACTACATCCTCTGCTGAATAAGTTCTCTTAACATTCTTGAAACGGTCGCTCTTAAACCATTGTTCAACGTTCTCTACTTCATTTTGGAAGTACTTCTTGAAATCCTTCCCTTCAAAACGAGCTGTACTTAGCAGTCTCTTTGTAGCTACACCCTTAGTCCTTAGCATTTTTGCCCTTGTATTTTGTATCCTGTTACCTCTAATGTTAAATCTGTATTGATAGCATCAATTAGTTCTATGTATATTTCCATATATTATTATCTAGCTATACCGGTTGATCACCAGCTGTAATATATGCATCATCTATCTCTTAAGGAATGAGCTATGTAGTGACACAATTACCCCCACCTCGAGGGAGACCTTTAAAAAAGGATGACTTATACTTAGTCAAATAGTCATTAAAGAAGATGTTACCCCAATCATCCGGACATTTCCATGCGGCTCTTTCTTAGCCTCGGCACTCTTTAAATATGGCTCTCTTCAACTCCCCCGTCTGTTCTTGAAAAAAAAAAGGTATAACAAGTGATGTGCTACAAAACACTGCAAGTCCTTCGAATAGTATAATCCGAGGATCCGGTCTTCTCAAGTAGTATGTTTTGGTCATAGAAAATACAATAATGGTAAGCAAAGCAAATACATCTCCGGAAAAGTAGGGGTATATCAAACATAAACTATTAAATTCTCACCTGTCATAACATTGAATTTTGAGAGTTGAGAATCTTTTGTGCGTTCCTTCAATACCACCAGATTTTGAGTTGCCAAATTGAGAAGAGAAAAGAAGACATTTGCCGCAACCGCTTTACTGGCAATATCAGGTTGTTGTTCCGTATTATCATTGTTATGAGATATTTTACTAGGTAAGAGGTCTTCTAATACAATCTTCTTCTTGAAATTCGGTCTGTTTGCGTCAGTTCCAATGTCACCTAGCCTTTTTTTCAAGTAATCATGGAACCTGCGACTCTGTTGATCTAAGATTACAACAGAGTTAAAGTTTTCCTCCAATTGGTCTTCATTGGTAAAACTCTCGTCATTCTCCTCAATTACCTCAGATTCAGAAGTGTAGTACCGCGTCCTCCTTGGCCTCCCACCCTCAGTATTTCTCAATACGTCCACAACATCTCTCACGGAGTTACTTCTGGAGCTGGGTTTTCCATTACTAGAGGAACTCATCTGCAAATCCAATTCGAAGAGGTTTTGGTTACGAAGATCATTTGAGGTGGACAACTCAATATTTTCATCTAACTCTTCATCGATCTGTTCTAGATTGAGCATCATCATATTATTGTTGGCTGAGGTGTTGAATTCTTGGTCACTGGAGTTATCATCAAACATCTTCGGGTTACTTAGCCTTCTTCCAAATTCCTCACTTAATGAGCTATGTGATCTCGAGCTGAGACTTCCCATCTCGGAAGTACGTTTCCTACCGCGTTCAATATCATCGGGTGTATTGAACAAATCATCAAGACCCTTGATAAAATCTTGTCTTCTTTTTATATTATTAGAGATCTTCTTGGGATAGACGTTCAATATATCGCCCATTGCCAACTCCGATAAATCATCAATTGTAATCACATTATCGGCCTTTCTAGGGAAGATTCGGAATTGTTCCATCCTATACAAATAATCTTCCTGATATTGCCTGAGCTGATCATTTGAGATACTAATTCTCTCATCACATGTAATCCTTGATATTATAGGTTTGGAAACAGCGTTGATTTTCTGTCTCTTCGCAGGAGGTTCCATTGTAATCGATTCATCAGGCAAATTTTCGTCCTCTTCTTCGTCTTCTTCGACAATACTATCAATGTGGAGACTTGCCCTTTTACTGGGCTCCAAATCGAACTCTATATCGTTATGTCTGGTATCTTCAGCGGTCTGAAGACCCGATTGGCTCATTATATCCTCAATATCCAGATGAAAGGTGTCATCAAGAGGCAACTCATCCGTTTCATCCGTTTCCACCGTGTACGGTCTATTCAACAGCCTTGACTTCATCTTCGTGTTCAGCATCTCCATGGTGCCCAACTCGTTCAGATAGTCCTGTCTTCTTATAGTAGTAGCATTAGTGGTGGTGGTGGTGCTGTTGGCAGGCTGTTCCAATACAAATGGTCTAACTTTGTCAATCTTGAACAGCGGGTCGTCTCTCAGCAGGTTTCTCCTGACATGGTCTACCACTTGCTTATTTACGTTACGCCTCGTGCTCATACCCAGCAACAACCGCTTCTGCAGCTGAGACAGCAGCAGATCCAAGTCGCTCAAAACATACTCCGCCTTCTTGTGGTAGCACACGGTGACACCGTACAGCAGATGCGAGACCTGCCGCAACTGCAGCCTGTTGTCATATATCACTTGACATGTCCTGGGAATACATATCCCCATAATATCTCTTTTCTTCACCGTCTCTCTTCTAGAAGAAAGTGCCGCCAACAACCATATCTTAGTAACGCTCTCATCAGAGTTAATCAAAGCCATTCTTGCTTTCTCTCTCTCTCTTTTACATAAATAAAGTATCAGCGGCTAAACTTTTTTTTACCGCTTTCTTAAAGATCCAGATCTACATGTGGAAAGAGATTGATTACACCATCTAACAAGAAAACAACATCGAAAACATAAGCGCAAGTGGTTTAGTGGTAAAATCCAACGTTGCCATCGTTGGGCCCCCGGTTCGATTCCGGGCTTGCGCATTTATTTTTCTTCTAAAATTTTTTTGGGTGTGTGTCGCTTCCTCCGGCTTCCCCTCCGATAAAAAACTGTACCTTATATTTCCCGATTGAGGTTCTTTGTTTTTTTGTTGCCGCGTGGGGTGGTGGGGAGGTGTGTTGTTGGTGCTCACCACGCAGCAACAGTCAGCTGACGGGTTTATCTTTTTGACGACGTGCGTTCGTTGTGCACAGTGAAAGTGCAGTACAAGTGTGCTAGTACAGCTGGATAAAGAAAAAATTTTTTCTGGGATGGGTAGAATAAGAAAATTTTTTTTTTTTGACACACAGAAGGGGATTACCAAAGAGAAGGGGAGTTGCCAGAAGCAAAAGAAACAGGAGACGGATAATAGAGATAGAGATATTTAAATTAGATGGTAATCTTTGAGACGTGGGGATTTCTTGGGATAAAACTAGAGAAGTAAAAAAAAAAAAAGCTAAAAAGGAAGAAGAAAAAAAAAAAAAGGAGATGGTTTTGATAAATGGGGTTAAGTATGCCTGTGAGAGGTGTATTCGAGGGCACAGGGTTACGACTTGCAACCATACGGACCAGCCGCTGATGATGATCAAGCCTAAGGGGAGGCCGTCTACTACGTGTGAGTATTGTAAGTATTTGCGGAAGAACAAGAAGGTCGTGCCTGTGGAGAGCCAGTGTACGTGTGGGCGGCTGGAGAAGAAGCGGTTGCAGAAGGAAGCTGAGGAGGAGTCGCGGCGGTTGGGGCTGCCGTTGCCTGAGAAGGAGAAGAAGACGAGGAGGAGCAAGAAGGAGATGATGAACGGTGCCACGGCGGCAAGCGAGGGGATACGGAAGAAGCTGGAGCCCAGGCGGACGGCGTCCTCCGACCACGTACCGTTGACTAATGGGAAGTCGCTGCGGAAGCGGAATACGACGAGCACGAGTGGGCTGTCCAAGGTTTTGAAGGGGCAGACCAGTCACGGAAGCTTTCACTCCACTACCGATGCGATGATGACGAGTCCCACGTCTTTGAACGACTACTACAATGAGGATTCGATGCACACTTCCAATCCATTCACCGGCAGTTTTGATAGAGTTGAGTCATCCGCGTCGCTGGATAGCTCCGTGTTCAACAGGCAAAGCACCGCTAACAACGATTCCTCCAGTTTGCTGGCTAGAGACTTCTTGGACACTGCGGACACATCGCACCAGCAGCAGAGTCTTCATGGGTATGGTTCGCATGGTTCCCACTCGCACTCACACCCGATGCCCACTGGGAGAGTCACAAAGGAATACCACCACGTACCATCGATGGCTTCTATATCGTCTTTGCACTCGACACAGTCACTTGAACAAAACTTCAATTTACCACACAGTCCACCGATAAGTACCGTGTCGTTTAGCCTGTTAAGTGATACACTTTCTCCAACCTCAGCCAGCGGGACTCTTCATAAGATTTCAGGTCCCCCAGCTAACCCAAAGATGATGGACTGGGAGAATGGATACAGCTACTTGTCAAGTACAGATGAGAACAGTCCCGTGAATAATAATAATAATAATAATCCTAATAACAATAATCCAGGACTTATCAAAAATGAGTTCGGCGAAGGAAGCAACATCCATTCAATGAAAAATTTCCCTAGGAAATTGCAAAAATCAGTAAGTGACAACGTCGCTCATGAAAATACAACTATAGGCCTCAACCCCCTATTTAGCTCTAAGAAAATTACCCCAAAAACAAGAACCAGAGTTGGCGAAGTTAGCATTCCACTTGATGAATATCTCCCACCAGATATTAATGGTATCGGTAAAGTCAACGATCAAGAATCGTTTGTGCAACATGATTGGTCTTTACCAATAGACGACGCCGATAATGCCAATGGAATTATAAATAATATCTTTGGAGAATCAGGACACTCGCCAAATAATAATCCGTTGACTGATAATGAGCATATTAATAATAACGCTGCTAATAATTTCAGTACACAGGCTACAGATGCTGACAACTTTTCCTATATAGAAGGTGAAACGAATTCACCAAACAACAAGAACATAAATTACTCAGGACTTTTAGATATCCTGGCTGACTCCTCCTCGATGTCGACATTATCGATGGCAAATCTATTGTTACAGGAGGGCAACAAGAACCCTGCAGGTATTCAAAACCAAACTGCATTAAGAAGTAATGGCAATATTAAAAATATTGCTGGGAAACTTGATAACACGACAACTGGGATTTCTGTATCTTCACAATTTGTTGCAAATTCCTCTTCAAAGAATAATACAGACAACGAGAGTGTCAGAAGTGTAGAGGTTTTGTCGTTGACACCAAGTTTTATGGATATCCCTGATCGTATCAACTCAGATTCAAACAACGATGGTGCTCAACAAGGTAACAATACTAATAGCATTAATAATACCAATACCAATACCAAAAGACAAAGTTCTAACAGACAGAACCAGTCACAACAACACTATCAGAATCAACATATTCAGCCTTCAAACAGATTTAACAATGCACAAAGAGAATACAATGATGATAGATCGAACACTCAACTAAAAAACAGCAATGGTTTCGGTGATATGAATACAATTGGATCGGACCCACTCCTAGGAGCAAGAAATCCAAGTGCTTCCGAGGATTTCAAAGTGAGCACCAATAAATATGACAACGACACGAAATCAAGTGACATGACATTTAATGAACAATATATTAGACCGAGCCAAAATAACAGTAACATACTGGTCTCAACAAACCCATTTAGCAATGATACTTCTTCCACATCTCGCGATGCTAGCAACTTGCTGTCAAGCTTTGATATAAAGATGGAAGATTTTACAGATTCCAAAGAATTCCAAGACTTGGATAATGCCACACATACTAATAATGACGTGACGAATTATGAAAACAACAATTTAGATAATAATCTAATGAGTAGACGTAACCGTACTATCAGTCCCTCTATGCGTAGCGATGGACAAACTCAATCACCACTCAGCAGTCTACAAACAGCATCTCCTCCCAGTCAATTATTAGACGAAGGTTTTGCAGAATTGGACAATTTCATGACAACTTTTTAATTATTATTATTATTATCATTTTTTTTATTTTTCCCTTTTGCAGCATGTACTATTTTTTATTTTTTCCTTTTTTTTCATTTCCAAGTATTAATTCATTTCATTTTTTTTTTTACTTACCATAAGTTTAATTAGTCTGTTTTTCACATTCAATAGCATTCATTATAATTATAAAAAAATTATAAATATTATTATTACTATTATTTCTTTTGTTACAATAAATTAGCGTTTACATTCTTGATTTATTTTTTTGCCTTTGCTTGTATTTTGCCTATTACAATTTTGCCTATTGCACTTTTTTATCTACAATTTTTTATCTATAATATTGTAAATACAATTGGATACATACGTCATCCGAATCTCTATTAAATCCATTATATTTTTTACGTCATTTTAAAGCATGCAAGAGTCTGGCCTCCCCACATGTAATTCTATTTATCCTTATTTTGTTCAATTTCATATTGACTTTATTTTTAGACACCGAGAGGCCTTCCCATTTCTAGTCCCCTTACCCTCAACTCCCACACTACAACAATGGTAGTGATATGTGTCAAAAAATCAAGTAGCAAAAAAAAAAAATTTTTTTTCCATCGCTCTTTTTCTTTTCTTTGTTGTTCGGAAGTTTACGTGTACAGGATCTTGTCTACAAAAAAAAAAGAGCGTTCTTCAACTCTGTCCACAGTGACCCCGTTCGCTCCCTTCCCCCCTGGAAAGGGAGTTTTCTTACTTAAGAAAATAATCTGGGGGTGGAGCGGGAGAAGCCCCTTTAATTTTTTTTTTCTTTCTTTTCTCCCGCGATAGAGTTTCCTGAAGAGGATAGAGAAAAGTGAGGACACGCCACGCGGCAATAATACTACAGGGCCCGAATTGGAAGTGTTATTCGCATATTTCTCAGTTCGCTCCTTACCCATCAGTCGACTATGGCTATCTTCAGAAATAATTTTTGTGCTTTCCTCTCCTTATACCCCCTCTCTCTCTTTCTCTCTGTATACTCTCCCTCCCCCCCGCCTTTATTTCGTATTTCTCCGAAGTAGTGAGCGGAAGATAAAGGCCGAACCTGCATGTTTTTGTCGCAGTCCTGGTTCTCTGTGGTTTTTACCTGAAACGGAAAAATTATCTTGTTTTCTTTAGTTCTCTCTACTAGCTTTTCTCTGTTGCTTCTTGTTTTTTTTTTTTCCTTCCAAAACATCGACGCCCCCCCTTTGTCTTTTTTAAACTCTCCGAAGGGATGGCAGTACGGAACAACATCAAAACCTGCTGTTTTTTTTTGTTTTGAAGAGTTACGGAAAAAATATTCTGTTTTCTTTCTTTTTTTTCTTTCTGTTTTTTTTTTTTTTTTTGTTTTTGTTGGTCTTTTTCACATAGAATCTGTTGCGGAGAACATGGAGTTCTTCCGGATCTAGAGAAATGATGTGGGGGAAACATAAAATTTAGTGTCAAAAAGCTTCTGAATCGAGGGTTGGAGAAAAACAGAAATAAGGGACCTCCCCCCCTCCTTTGTTCACCCCCACTTCGATTTCCTAAGAAATAGGTGCACGGATTATTTAAAAAAAATTATAGAAGTGTTTTTCAAGAGAAGTGTTTAGAAAATATATTTATTTTTTTTTCGGAAAAATTTACTCCCCACACGCAATGAGTTCTTTTTTTCGTAGACATACACAATGCTCGTCTTTCTCCAACACTATCCTACTGTGGTTTCTAAACCCCACCATTAATTCATACGGAATATTCCTCTTATTTTTTTTTCTTTCTTAATTATTGAGATACGCACAACAAGATTATTCCGAAGTTTTGGAGAGTTTTTCCGTAGTCCTCGATTGATCCTCTCTTTCAGATAATCAAAGATAAGGAGAGAGGAAAAAAAAAAAGAGAAGGAAGGAAAAAAAAAACAATTTTTTTTTTTATTATAAATACGGAATAGAATTTCTTACCGATCGAAATCATATTGGTTGGGGTACGGCTTTGTATTTCATTTCCTTTCCTTACCAGAATATTATCCATATCATATTTTTTTTTATTTCAATTTACTTTTTTTTTTCTTTCTCTTTTTAGGAGTTTTAAAAAAAAAAAATTTAAAAAAAAAATATAATACATATATCCTACCCCCAGAGAACATGTCAATTACCGTGATAAATAAGGACACATCGCTGCCTCCTTTGTTACTTCCTAGTTTGAGTAATGCAGATCCATACAGTAGCAACTCAAGTTCTAGGAGTAACTCCAGTTCCACCACGCTAAGTCGGATCGATTCCACATCATCTGCGTCCTCCACACCTGATCTATTCTTGGGTGGGCATATCAACAATGAGTTGAAAAAGAGTCGTGCAGATAGTGAGTATTACTACAATCCAGCTTTCAATGCTAATGATGAGTTAAGGTTATCGAAGGTACCTTCTCCACAACAGTTTGCCATGAGGGCACAACAACTACTGGAGACACCACCAACACAACAATTGCCAATTACGCCGATTGAAATGCGTAGTGGTGGCAGTTTTAGTTTCAGTAATTTCGAGACTAAGGCTTTTAAAAAGTCCAAGTCCAAGAAAGCACTGTTGAATATTGCATCTCCTAAACAAAAGTTGCCTTCCCCAACACTAAACCATGGTATAGTACAGAAGCCTACCATTTCTACAAAGAGGCTTTCTCCATTCGATAACGCCTTCACAACTGTCAGGAGAGATTCCTCACTGGATCTTTCTGACTCTACTACTAATAAGAGACAGAGAATAGGGCCAAGTTGTGACAAGTGCCGCTCTAAAAAGATTAAATGCGATGCAAAGATAGAAATCTTGTGTCAAGATGAGGCTATATTGCAACTGTTCAGTAACAATTTGCACCATCAGCTAACCAAATATGAGATTGACGAAAAACTGAAGTCTGAAATATTTAGCAAGAGCAGTGCGTTTGCTTACATATCCAAGGACCTTTTCAACAGAATCGAGCAAAGAAGTGAAGATTCTCAAATCATTAAGCATTTGGACAAAATCATTTACTTTGAACCTTGCACTTCTTGTTCAAGAAAGAAACATATCGGTAGTTGCACTTTCTCTAAGGGTTTCACTAGAGCTGATATCAATGTTTTCTCTAAAATCGGTTCCAGAGTTGCTCAAAAGCCAATCTTTGAAATGACTTTAAAAGAGTACAAAAAAGCTGGCTTTTAAAAATTAGTTAATGAAACATATTACGACCCGCCCTACCCACTTACTACTCTTCTACAATTATAATTTATTCAATATTCCTGTTTCCTAAATGTATCTCTAAAGGATATTAATGATATTCTACTATTTTACAAGAAAAAAAAAAGAATAAAGGTATCAACAATAAATTCACTCCTTGATTTTACCTTTCTATTATATGACTCGCAGAAAAAACAACAACAAAGGATGATTAATCCCTCAGTGCCTAAAACGGGAATTACACCGAATACAGCTGAATTGTAGTTTTAGTACTATTTTATGATTTTTATTTTTATTTCTTATTTTAATGACCTTTCAATATGGTAATTCTCACTCGAATTACCAAAAAATATAACAACGTTCTGTTTTAAATAACTTACTTATATATACTGTAACGATAAAAAATTGTTCCTTTTCTTCAAATCTGAAATATTTCTTTTTTTTTTTTTTAATTATTCATTTATGAGTGGTCTGAACTTGCAGCCACGAATCCAAATTGGAAAACGACAAATCAGAAATATGCACAAGTTTCATGGAACCGATCTAGAGTCTTAACTATGACAACTTTGAGTATTCTAAACTACTGACAGTTAAGTGTTTATTGAGCAGGTATTCATGTTAAAACTGTTTGCTTATTGCTCCAGATATACCCAATCACTTATCACTTATACCTACTTTAATATTGCTATACAGTTGAGGGCTAAAAAAAGCAAGCAGTATCTTAACCTGATATTACAAAGAAAAACAAATCTGAATTCGCACCAGAACCGATCATTGCTTCCTCTATTAACTACTATCTTAATAATAAGCCAAATACATGTATCATTCTGGACTCCCATTCTAGATAGCTTATTACATATCCAAACTTGAGATGAATAATCGAATGAGAATTAGAAGTCACACCCTTACAACAATCCCAGAAGAATTGAACAAGTGACCCTTTTGCTCCTATAGGGGTTAAAATATATATTGAAAGTCTAGCTGAGAAGCGCAGACTTCAGAAGGAACAACCACACTTATAGTCGATTTTGATTGGAAATACTATGGATTTGCGAACATAGACTCCCTTCGACCGAGACCCATTGGCCTGGTAAGTTAAATAATGAGTAACACAAGTGAAAATATACAAGTTCTTATCATCTAAAAAATGCGTACACAATTCTGAATACCAAGTCCCTGCTCTCATTTAACTTTACAGAAGAGTGATTACAACAGCCATTAGCTTGTGCAGAAATATCAGGAGGGAAGAACAGTACAGTTTAGCTTTCATACCAAGCTAGATACATATATAACTTGCAAATGGAAAGCAACGAGGTATGTACTAAAGTTTCTGACAGAACGATAGGAGCTAGTTCAGTGAAACAATTATTATTCAATAAGTCAGTGCTACTTTAATTACATGTCAGCAGACTACTAAAAATAGAATATTTGTAAACTCTGCAACTGTGTCTAAGCATTGCAACACTAGCAATTTACAGTAAGTAGCGAACAAGAACCAAACTAAAGAAGAACAGAGTAATAAAGTACAGTAAGAAACTCTCGGAAGCTTGCCCTCCTGTAGCAGAAAACACGAAATTGCAACTTTCGAAGGGTCCAAAAAACATGATGAAAAAAAGTATGGCCGTAAAAAACACAGCAGAGAAACGTTGTACACTAAGAAAACCACGTATCCATCCTCCAAAATGTCATAAAAAATTTTATACTTGAAGAAAAACGGCGCACATCAGGAGACTCCTGTTAATTAATGTTGACATTTTTACCTAACCAATAAAGAAATAAGAAAAAAAGAAAAGAGGACAGCTGGGATTTACCAAAAGCCAGCAAAAAAGAAAATGCGCAAGCCCGGAATCGAACCGGGGGCCCAACGATGGCAACGTTGGATTTTACCACTAAACCACTTGCGCTTAATAGTTGTATGAACGTGTTGAGACCTCTACAACACTACTACTACAGTTCTGAAATTTGATAGGAATAGGAAACAGCGCTCTTAACCAGATCAGCAGTAGAATTGAAATCTGTGAAATTTCTGTAGTAAAGTAAGTCAAAATGACTCAGAACAGGGAAAAAAGAGACGTGAGAAGCTCGAATCAAACTGTGAAATATATCGGCTAGGCCTTACGTCTCCCTCCCTCTTCAATCATTGTCCTGATGACATGCTTGAAAAGTTTGTAAACATAGCTGAGTAGAAAAGTTTATGGCTCATTCGAGAATCAATCCATCATCAAGTTCAATGAGTTGATAATTCCGAGGAAAGTACATTCTAATTGTACGACTACCATTATTACTCTTCTACAATGGGATTTACCAATACCAACTTAAGAGGTAATTTTGTAGACTCTGATTGTACAATTTAGCCTTCTAGTAACTGAATTTCTGTGAGAGTGTGTGACTGAAAAAGTATCGGAGAGGTTCAGATATCGAAGGTGTAATAAAAGTATTTAAATTGTTAATAACAAAAAACAAAAATTTTCTAAGGTAGTGCTAAAAATAGAAGCTGCCGAACATATTAAAGTGGTGGAAAAACGGTGGTGTCTTAGAAGTGCTTATGAAGGTATAAATGATTATCCATTTATAACCGCGTATCTTTTCTTTTCGTAGAAGATTGTAATAATATCATTACCTCTACATCTAATACATAGCAGGAGTGACCTCCTCGGGATGTTGAATGTTTCAATGAGCACTAGTTAATGTAGAGAGTTCTATCTCATTTCCTGCAAATTTGAACTTGTAATATTTACTAGGAAACCTGAGTCCCCTTCCTACCTGCTCTTCTGAGGGTCATATGAACGAAATCAATTTACAGATGGTTTAACATCCTCATTATACAATCCGGATAGTACATAAGAAAAATAACGCACAAAAACAACAAGTAAAATAAAAATAGGACAAATTTCGCGGAAATAATATGCACAGAAAACTAAATTAATAATACATAGTATTTTTCATTACTTATTTAATATATTCTGATATCCCCCCCTTCCACACATCGTCTTAGCATTTATGTGTTTTCCTTCAACGAATACTTCTGGATTCTATATTAGGATCCTATACCATAAGCTACAATCAAGCTGCCACGCTATCTCTGCATGTGATTCTGGGCCTCCTTGTGAATTTCATTATCAATTTGTGGGACCCTTGGCAAGGAAAATCTTCTAAACAAAGTAATAATAATAGAAAACAATAATAATTAATAACAAACAAATCGCGATTGTGTCAACAGCTAAAATTACGGAGAGGAAATTTTCCTCTGTGTTTATAAGAGATTTGCTGGCATGGCTTGCAAATCGCAATATTTATTCCTGGGTGGTAATTCATATTTCTATTTTTTATTTTCTGTGCGTGATGTTCTGAAGAGCAATAATGGAGGTGAGAACTAATTTACTAGAAGTGATGAAGGAGAGAGATTCTGTAACCTATCAGTCCAGTGATAGTCTGCAGACTCGGGCTGCAATTTTTGACTAACCCCCTTTGAATAACAAGAGTTTGTCCTACATGTAAATTAGGACTGACAGTGATAATGAAAAGCTTAGTGTAAATAAATAAAACTGAATACTGTAAAATACAGTTGTTAAAGGAAATAGCCCCACCTGCTACGAGACTAGACTTATGCTACTTCTACATTGTTTTCTTTTACAGTTCTTGTTATTCGCGGAGAGGAATTAGGAGTTCTTGAGTTTAAGGGTCTAAGTCATTACAAAGTCCTGCCTCATTTTTTGGTAAGCCAGGGATTTTGTCCCAAAAAGGAAGCGATGCTATTAAATACAACCCTCATCCACACCGCTGTTTCAACAGATGAAACAACCAAGTGAATATTGGCATACGGTTAATTAATTATGAGGAAAATCATTTTCCTTATTTGAGAAAGAAGCTTTCTGCTCATCCTCCTATTGAACTTCAAGCCTGCACGCTTTCTGTGGTGGTGCCTATTGCGACGATCATCCGGTGAGGGTTAGGATTTGCGTGGCTGCATTTTTTTTTTTTGCTTCCGTAACCGAGGCCCTGTATTAAGGGTAAGAGGAGTACGGAAATTCTTAGGGCGTGTTTGTAGAGAAGTTCAGAAGGACAGCTTTTCTTCTTCCACAGCTTGAAGTCTTCTCTACAATAAAAGCACCGAATCTCTGTTGGGTTCTTGTTTCAAATATTACTTGAGGTTGCGAAAAGTTTCTCTGCAGGCAGAAATCTACGACTACGGCACTTTCACACATAGCCTTGTATGACCACAGAGGATAATTGACTTATTTGGCTAGTTAACAGTTGGTTTACTATCTATGTTTGGCTTCAAATTCGATATTTGTTTATTGATTTGCGGAATGAAATAGATAAGATCCAAGTTAGAAAGATGGGTAGACATTGTTTTTCCGCATCTCATTTGCATTTTTGATCTCGGAAATAATATCCGAGATCAATACTAATTGTTAACTATTTAACGAGTTTGCATATTCCTATTCTTCTGTTTCATACATGTACATTTTATCGTATTTTAGCGGACAAATCTTTTTCATTTACCAGAAATGCCATTATTTCCAAATATAGTTATCGAGAATTAGAGCCTAAAGATTTTGATCAGAGTTGTATTTGTTTTTCTCTTCATCGATTTGGAATAAGAACTGTTTTTCACATTATCAGGGTTTTCATTATACAACCGAATTTATCATCTAAATTCAAATTGAATTCTTTACTTTTCATCATTATCATTAGCAACTATATTTTTCTTTTTGTAAATCTCTGTTTCAGGTGTTGTAAGGAAAATCTAAAAATAAATTATCTCGTCAGTGTTGCATGTTATATTACTCCTAAAAGGAATAAAAATTCCCTTCCTTTTGGAAATTATTTGTTTTGTGGGAGGTTAGGGTACACCATACCACCCAAGGGAAAATAAAGAAAATGCCGTTAGCTTTTTACGGTAACTTTAAGTCTCAATCTGGATTGATAAATATATATAAATACCTACAATGTTTTTTTAATCAGGATCATATTCCTAATCCGTAACACTTTTCATGTTAAAATATAATCAAGCAAAACTTGTTGTCAACAAAGCCGTTTAACGATCTTTCACCACTTATCTTCCGACTTAATACTTGTTCAGAATGGTGGGCTTCAAAGTTATGTTAGGAGTTGGTTTACTTGGAACCGCTCTCTCACAGTCAGATACAAGTTACGCATTCTCCACTAATGAGACGAATTATGTTCATGATGGTGATATTAACGTAGGAAGTACACCTGCGACAAAATACTGGGATATGCATCTAGATTCTGGTGTGAGAAGTGTTCAATATAGTGGAAGTATTTCGCTACCTTCGTATTTCTCTATCACAGCCGACCAACCTAATCAAGGTCTTGATGTTGGGTACCATGGTGGCGTTGTAAACTTAGGTGGAAGTATGGCAATCGATAATAGAAAGTCCGCAAGTCCTCTAAATTTTATTTTGGAAGGTCAGAGCTTCAAAGCTGGTACTGGTGCATTCGCATTTTATTCGCAACTGGGCCAGCCCTCTAGTGGTTATTTTGATTTCCCTGGAGGAGTAACCTCTAGAGATAATCAGTTTTATAACATACCCAGTGTCACCTTTTCTAGTCGTACAGCCTTGGCAGGTCAGAAACTTTACTCTGAAAACTCCAATGTTTATATGGAAGGTCCATTTACCCAAACATCTTGGCCATATCTTGATTGGGTACCAAGCGTTAGCAACGGTACAATTTGGTTTGATGGTGGTTTATTTTCTACTGCCCTATCTGGTTTAAATTACGTGTTATTTGAAAAGCAAGGTTCTTCAGGTAGAAATGTAGTGATTTTCAATGACCAGGTGCCAACTAATACGAAATTACGTGCGTTTTACATGGATTCCCCAAATAACTATTTGGCATTTACTAGTCCAATCCAATCTTTTAGTTTCCAACCGATATACCCTCATGATTATATCATAGGATACTTGAACATTACAACTGCAAACAAACACTACACTTTCGAGCTATTCTCATTCAGTATACAACCAATATCTTTAAGCAATTTTGTACGTGGGTCTATGGTGCTGGATAAAAACGGTACCGCTACAGAAGTCTATACCCTCGAATATATCAAAACCCCAGTAGATGAACCATACTCTCAACTTCCAGAGTCCACCGTCACCGTCACTAAGGAGTCCACAACCGAGACCGACGTCATCTCCTACTTCCCAACGGTTGGTTCCGACGGTAAGACCCACACCGGCACCACGACCTACACCTTGAGCGACACCGACAAGTACTCTCAACCTCCAGAGTCTACTGCCACCGTCACCAAGGACAGCACTACTGAAACAGACGTCATCTCCTACTTCCCAACGGTTGGTTCCGACGGTAAGACCCACACCGGCACCACGACCTACACCTTGAGCGACACCGACAAGTACTCTCAACCTCCAGAGTCTACTGCCACCGTCACCAAGGACAGCACTACTGAAACAGACGTCATCTCCT